>JAZHYW010059898.1:0-14691 GCA_037355805.1 Ixodes ricinus | reverse complement strand
GTGACTTTAACATCATCATCATCATCATCATTTATTTTCCTTGAGGGCCCCAGGGGCATTATACAAGGGAGTGGAACACAATGAAAACATCAACAAAAATAGTTAATAAAAAACACTTTGTAAGCTATACTTGTATTTCAGAAAGAAAGAGGTTAACGGCTGCAGCAAACTTGTTAGTGTCAGTCATGTTTACAATGAGGTCGGGTAATGAGTTCCAATCGTCAATAGCTGATGGTAGAGTCGACATTTTATAAGAGACAGATGACGAAGTAATTGAGCGCAGTTTACATGAGTGGTCAAAACGAGGGAAAATACGGTAGGGAGGTGATAGTAGAGAATCTTTAGATGGTTGTTGTGGTAAAATATTTTGTGAAGAAGAGTGAGACGTGACACCCTTCGGCGGAAAGAAAGTAAGTCAAGGTTAGCTGATTTGCGTAATCCTGATATGCTAGTGTATGGGGAGTAGTCAGAGTAAATAAAACGAAGACCTCTGTTTTGAACGGATTCAAGGTTGTTAGTTAGATATGATTGCCATGGCGCACCATATGGATGAAGCAAATTCCAAGTTTAGATCTCGACCAAGGTTCTATAAGCTATACTTTCGTTTCAGCCTGTCCGAGCGCAGCCAAAGGCTGAGGGACGGTTCGCAACATCGAGAAGAGCATTCCTACGCACCACAAAGTAGTCCGCAAAAGTTTTTTTTTTAAATAACTGTTTTGTGCGTAAACATTGCACAATATTTCAGGTGTGTACTGCTGAGAATGATTCGCAACTAAAGGAATTAAATATCTGGAGTTTATGTTTTTATTAATACATGTAAACGCATGTGGTTTGGTGAAAACACCTACATCCGCTGGCAACACGGCTACAGCGGCGCCAGCGCTCGGTTTTTCTGGTTTTTCTGTGTGATTTCGTTCCCGTAATGGCCGAATCATGTGCTTCGCTGCTTTCCTCTGAGAGTCGCTTCAAAAGCTTCAAAACGTCCTTTCGCAAAGGCATGTTTGGGCGTCAGGCGCGAGAGGTCGTGATGAATGTCTACTTTCAAATTCGGCAGGAGAATCCGGCCGCGTCGTACCGCGAATGCGTTGTAAACAAGAAAAGCGTTCGGACCACTACAATTCACTGATACACGGCGAAATCAGGGCACCCCTTTACTTGCCGATCACATTAAACGCCGAGAAGCTGGTGGAAAGGACTGCGCCTCGAACCCTGGTATATCCAGATAGTACAAGGAAACATCAACGGCCGGGTCATCGGGCACCTTGCAGTGTGTACTTACATCTCGAAACTATGCCGAAATGCCTAACAGAAGGAAAGCTCGGACACAGACGCAAGCGGCCAGCCTACGTACTGACATCCCCTGTGACTAAATTTCAGAACGTGAAAGGGAACTTTTTGAACCTGTAGCAGACGATACCGTTGATACACCCGTAGCAGACGAAATACTCGGCGAGCGCGGGCGGCGCGGACGACCAGCGGCGCAGCGGAGTGATACAAAAGTGCAGGTGGGATCGCGTGACCTATTGCCGGCGTGTGATTGGCTCCGGCCACACGTAGCTTTGGCTGCGCTCGGACGGAAGCTGAAACGAAGTATAGTAGTTTTACTGAAGGTGTAGCTAGTCTAAGGTTACGGCGAAGAAATCCGAGAGTTCGGTTAGCATCGGCAGTGACAGCATTTATGTGAGTAGTCCATGACAGATCAGAGGTCAGGTGAACGCCTAGGTATTTATATGAGGAACAGGTAGCTACTGGGATAGTGGAAAGGTGATAAGAAAAGGATGAAGCATGTGAACTTCGGGTGAATGATAGAGATTTACATTTATTAAAGTTTAAATTCATTTGTCATTTGTGGCACCACTGGAGTTATAAGTGCGAGGTCATTCTGCAAAATTTGATTATCGTGGTTTGAATTAATAGGTCTATAAATTACACAGTCGTCGGCGAACAGACGTATTGAAGAGGAGATGTTGAGGTAGAGATCATTAATGTATATTAAAAATAGAAGGGGGCCAAGAACAGTTCCTGGGGGACGCCGGAGGTTACAGTGCAGGTGGTAGATTTGGTGTTGTTAATAGATGAGTACTTGGTGCGATTTGTGAGGAATTCGGAGATCCATTTGACGACTGAGGGATGGATATTAATATTTCTAAGTTTCAGTAAGAGACGTTGATGAGGGACCCTGTCAAATGCCTTGGAGAAATCAATAAATATGGCGTCAGTTTGCTTATTAGAATCAAAGTTTGAGTAAACGTCAGTAAGAAAAGCTGTTAGTTGTGAACATAGATCTACTGAAACCTTCAAAATCAACTATTTTGATTATATATATATATATATATATATATATATATATATATATATATATATATATATATATATATATATATATATATATATATATATATATATATATATATCTGCCGACCATGGTTTAGAAAGTGGAATACAATCAGCGACAAGGGAAGAACTTCTATAAAATAACAGGGTAATTATGTGTATCGACCTCAGAAATGTTAGACAAACAGGAGCTTATGACTGGATTTTATATGTGGAGAATACAATCTACCAGGATGCCTACTCTAAACTTGTCGATATTTTCAATCATTTCAGAAACGCGGGTACAACTGACTGATTATAGGAAAAAAGCGAAACTCGAATCAGCCTTGGCTTATGCCTTATGTTCTTTCGGCCATTAAATTAGAATATATCTTGTCAGCGTGATGTCGGACGACACCAAAAAGAAAATGAGTTAAATGTAAAATATCAAAGCAAATAAAACTAGGTCGATTCACTTGCTTTGTCTAAGAAGCGACAACACATCCAGGAATCAATTTTATAAATCAGGCTTTTGATGTGTCAAAAACATGAGCTTTAGTAAACCATGTCAAGGGATGTGCTTCTAAAGCTATTTCTCGATGACGCTATCATAAAAATGTCGGATTTGACGCGAAATCAATCGCCGAAAGCTTCAATAGGTTCTTTGCTTCGGTCTCGGGCATTTCACGCGATGAGAATATTATTTCCATTAACCTTGAAGGCCCTTGTGTGCAATCAGCATATCCCGAAATAACTCTCGAAGGTCTTCCTGTATTTCTATTCAGTTTCATGCCGAGCAAGGCGCCAAGGGCGAATGTAATATATTTGTTCGACTGAACTCGAAGTTTGGATAGTAGGAATATTGCGTTGCTTCATGTATTCGATGGAATTTGAAAACTGGGGTTATATCTGAAGTCTTGAAAAGTGCAATAATCAGACCATTCCAAAAGTGGGAAGCGCAATATCGTTGAAAAGTAAAGGCCAATTTCTTTGCTCCCATGCTGAGCACTGATTCTGAAAAAACTCATTCTAAGAGCAATGACGTCCTTTCTTGATAGGTTTGATCTGTTGTCTTCGTATGAGTATAGTGTCTATCGCGGGGCGTAGCACCGATTGTTTACTTGACGATCTTGTAGACACGTTGAATTTCTCATTTCATAGCAACAACTTTACATGCACACTGTTATTAGATGTGTCAAAATCATTTGACTTTATCTCGTATAAAAATGTTTAATGAAAATATTCGTCAAATGTAGGAGACGCCCCCTGTTTCAAGATAATTCAATGTTTTCTATGAAATCGAACCCAGCAAGTTTTTATTTTTAATACACGAAGCGCGGCAGTACATTTGAAGGCGGGAGTCTCCCAGGGTTGTGTGCGGTCGCAACTTTTATTTAGTCTTTAGGTAAATGATACGGCGAAAATATAATCCTGGATGTTATTCATTTCAGTAGGCGGGTGATACCCTATTAGTGTTACTTCACATAAACGTGCACACTACAGTTATTTTTTGCGGTCTATTGATACCCAGCTAATGAATTGGTTTGATACCAATACCATCAAAACTGACACAAAGAAAACAGCTTGTATGATCAAGTAGTCCTTTGAAACAAAAATGCCTAGATATTCAATCGTTGCTTGATTCGTTGAGTTGTGTTGATTGCTGTTGTGCGTCCGTTGAGTGTTTTAATATATTAAAATACTTAGCTATTCTTCTTGATGTGATCCATCTTGGTGTATACATCTTTCCAAAATAGCTAAGAAACTGCGTAATGTATCCCGCCTTTTGTATTCCAAAAAAAAAAAACCGGTTCTGCATATCTCAGTCCAAAAGGCGGTAACCATTGCTTTGGCACATGGTGTACCGCGTTATTTAATCACTGTACGTGTTAACTGTTCGCAAATGTGGACGACTGAAATTGACAATATCCTAAAAGGAATTCTGCGAGGAGTTGCGTTCCACACAGAGGATGCACCAAGCAAGGATTTATTCAAGTGGTTAGATCTCCAACGTTTGTCGAGCTTTTTCAAATATATGTCAAAACGATTCACTATTGAGTTAGCCTTCTTAAAACTGATCGTATTGTTCAGAACTCGCTAAGAAACGGTGAGCGTTTTTGAGCGACTTGTGTGTACGCCAAATATGGAAAGAGAATGCGGTCCTTCTATGTTCCTTACATCGTTAATAGACTACACGAGTATTTTCTTAAACTGACTCATAACGACAGCTGAAAAAAAAGCATGCGAACGTTGCGCTAAATCTGTTTGCTTTATAAGCCATTACTGAACTGCTCCTGATTTAAATGTCTGCTCGGTTTATATTTTTGATCTGACGTCAGTCATGGCTATACTGGTTACAACGAGTTTTCTGCAATGCTATACTGTGTTATGCCAACTAGTACTTTCTGTCAGCAAGACAGACGAGTTCTTACTTCCGCAATCCAAACAAACACTGTTTGTAACTTCGTGTACTTGTAGAACTTTTGTGCACTTGTGTTTCTTTTTCTTTTTAGTTTGGAGGGTTTGCATGCTTCTCTTGCCTAATTTAGGTATTTTGTGCGGCTTCATCATTTTTTGAGACTCACTGCACATTGCCAATGCAATTACTCTCTTCAATCATATTGTGCCTACTTAATACAATTGTGGGGTGCAAGTCCCACAGGCCATTATAGTGTTTTGCCGGACCCGTAAAACATTTTTCAGCTCTTAACGTTTGTCAATAAAATAATATTGTTTTTATTAGTAATAATATCATTATTTTCATTTTTATTTGTATTATTAAGATTATTATTATTTTCTTTATTTTTTAGAAAAAAATATATTATTTATTCTAATATTAATACTATTATTAATATTATCAAAAATATTATTATCTTCCAGTAATGTTTAAACTAGAAAAATTATACCATTTACGATACCAGATGCTATATATCTACATCTGGTTCTGCTGCAGGTGCGTTGGCCACCATGGTATTATCAAAAATCTCCGATTCATGAATGTAACATATAAAATGATATCATAAAGTTCTATCACTTTGCCCCTTTTGTCTTTGTGGCTAACAATACTTTCGACCGTAAACAAAACGTTCAATGATGCGCAGTTTATTTTTGAAGATAAAATAATCACGGTTCAAATAGTTTTCAAACTGCACATTCAACCTTTTATACGGAGTTGGTTCCCTCTCATAATCGGGCGAGTTAAGTGTCAAAATATACGTGTTCTTCTGCTTTGAGCCACCTTGAATATTGGTTTACGCTATATTGAGCCTGAATTCCGAGTAGAAAGTTTTAGTTCTTGCATTTAGCAAGGACCTTTGCACACCCACAATCAAGCCCAAAGCAGATTCGCCTCTATTGCTCATCGTCTTTTACTATTCTTCTCGGGTTGTCAATTAATCCCTGAAAACGCTCGTAGATAGGGCAAATCATTGGGCAAATACAAGTTTCGCACGAAGCTGGGGTCTCGGAGGTTCATTAGTGAAGTGCTCACAGCTCAAATAGTAATCGTCTGCTCACACTCGCTACTGTAAACTTGGCGCTATTTTTTTTTCCAATTCCGAAGCTAAAATTGCTTTGAGCGCGAGTTCGCGAAGTCTGGCTTTCATTCCTTTATACAAACACCCTTTCAATATATGGGAGTCGACTAACATTTTAACCGAATTTTCTTTAATCATCAATTTCATATATACTCAGTTACCAGTACCTTCAGTCTCCAGCAAATTTATATACACAGCGCCAAAAGTACAAGTCGATAATTTTACTCTTTACTGTATTTAAAGTGGCTGATTGCAACACCTTAATTTATCTCCGCCCACATACAATAACGAAAAAATGTTTTGTAACGCATAAATAGTTTACTATATTATAAGCGTGCTCTTTCAACTGTATAGAATTCATCATAAAAACAAAATATGCCTACCGAACGCGCAATCCTTTTGCATCCATAATTAATAAACGTTAATTTTGTTCTAGCTGGATTTCCTACACTCAATGGGGGAAAATGCCATTACTCGAGAACCCTTCTCCGTAGGGTCTCACGTTCGCTTATTCCACGCGTCCTCTGACAAAGTTATTATGTGCACAGTAAAATACAAGATAACCCAGACATGATTGTTTCATCATGATAAACGCTCAGCTCGACCGATTCCCACACAGCAAGGGGCTGCCACCTCATTCCCTCGCGTGTGGATGCCCGCCCGCTCCATTTCTGAGTCGGGCGCCTTCCCTCCGACTGCGGGGGCTCCTTTGATTGATTACAATCGGTCTCGCTGGAAACAGGAGAAAGCTTTCAGCTCGTCCCCTGGAGAATGGGCTCCACCGCTCCATTGCCGACGGCGCTGACGCTACTCGGTGATGCAGTGAAGGCACGCCTAATGCGGCGTAAGCTTCCGTTTTGCCCAACTACCGAAGTGTTCCCAGAAAAGGCCAATGGCCTTGTGTTGTACAAGCGAGGTGCTCCTTTCGACAGAAAGGAGCGCGGTGGACAAAACAAAACATTTGTCCCTTCGTTTAGAGATTGCTTATGAGCTTTATCAATTGCATGTGTGGCAGGAGTGTACACAAAATTCTTTAAACAAAAACGCGTTTACTCTGGACCTCTGATTGTATATCTTGGAAAACGTTCCGGATATTAAGATAATATGCGTCACGACGAATCGTTAAGTAGAAGAAGAAGCGAATACCTTTCATGTATATGACGTAAGATGGCATACTGCTTTCGCGTAAAATTTAGAATGTACGTACAAGCAAATGCATGTAACTTAAATAGTGATAAAAATGGTGCATCGTTTTATATTATTCATTTTCTAGAGCTGATAAGCAATCACGCTTATATTAAGAGATACGAAAGGAAGGCCGCCCTGCGTCAGTGAAACTTCGGTTTGTTTACATAAAAATGAGCAGGCGTTCCATCAACAGAAATTTGAGCCATCGCATGCTTGCGCCATCTCTTGGCGCCTTCCAGCAGCGCTCCCATAGAAGCCCATGCATTTCGCATACAAATATGTACACAACGCGGAATCCTTACGCTTTGAACAATTTGCCGTGCTACGATTTTATTATACAATATACCGTTAAGTTGTTGGGGCAATGTTGATGATGATGACGTGTAAACTACAGTTTCTTCAGTCGAATAAACGTTTTAATGTATTGCCACCACGAATAGTATCCAAGTTAATCAAAGTGCACAGTTTATACTTCAGTATCGAAAATTCGTTAAGATTGTATCATTTAATTGGGATAATTTCCCCGAAATAGCAGAAATATCTGCATTGTCTAAGGTGCGTATTATATCTGTCAAAATATATATTTCGGAGGCAGCTCACACCAACATTTGACAATGAATAAAGTTCAAATAGAGCACAATTTAAAATTGAAAAAATACAAGATTTGCTTTTCAACTACAGTAAACCACAAGAGACGAAAATGTGCTGGGTACATTTTTTTCTTCTTAAAATTGTAATTTTTTGTTTTGTTTTCATGAGACCAATTTGCCAAATAAGGCAGATTCATTCTCCTTTAGACGTTTACGATAATTTCCAGTATTCAGATACTTACATAAATAAGCCTAGGAAGCAATAAAAAACATGTGTATTACGATAAAACAAACATTATAAGTAAGTTTCCAAAATATTTGTAGTCATGATGATAGTTATGCCGTCATGACAGTGACTTTTTTTTGTAAGGAAGGGAAGCACTGCGGTGAATAATCAATTTATGAGGAATAAATAATTAGGAACGAACAAAATATTTATATCAAATTAATTATCCTGATAGCGCTGCACGCAAATAGCAAAAACAAAAATTCGGGAAAAGAGCGCAATGAAATATCTCACTTGATATTACAGTCTTTAAAGAGGGCTGAAGAACAAGATTTTGCAGTAGAAGAGGCCTGTATTCGGCGTCCTTAAGAGTTTGGATTTAGTCAAAAGTCCAGAATTCGGCTGATCTCAAAAAGTTTCTTGATCTGGCGCGGGTGCCCACATTTCAATAGATAAAGGAATGCTTCTAGTAACAGCCGAACCATCCCCAATTTTGAGCCCGGTTTTCTGAAAAAATAATTCGTTTTTCATTATTTGCCATCAGTGTATGGATGGGCTTGAGGGCTCGACAATTTGTATTCCACCTTTAGCTAAGAACTGAGCCGCCGTAAAAAAATAACCTGGTGAGGCGCGGGAACCAAAGTTTTAAACGATGAACGAATGAGTAAAAACAGTCGAACTATCCCCAATTTGCAACCGGTTTTCTAGAAAAAAAAAAGGTTTACATTGTAGTATCTGCAATTGTAACAGATTGGGCTCGAGCGCTCCACGTTTTTAGTTTCCGGTTTTAGCTGAGTACTGCGTAGTCCTTAAAAAGTCAACTGGTGAGGCGAATTCCCAAATTGCAAAACATGAACGAATACTGACAACAGTCAAATCCATCCCCACTTTCCGACCGGTTTCCAACAAAAGAACTCACCTTTGAATAATTTCTATAATACCAGAATGAGCTCAAGGGCTCTAACATTTATATTCAGCCTTTTGCTAGGACCTGGGTTGTCTTGAAAAATTTCCCTAGCGAGGCGCGTGTTCCTACATTATAAAAAGTGAACGAATACGTAAACACACTCACACGATTCCCACTTTGAGACCGGTTTTCTCAAAAGGATTCCCTTTGGAGTACTTCCAATAGTACCAGGATAGGCTCAAAAGCTCTAAACTTTATATTCTGCATTTTGGTGGGAACTGTGTTTTACTCAAAAAGACGGGTGGGGGGGGGGGGGGTAATTTGTTTTTTATGAAACAATGAAATTTATTTGGTTTTCTTGGACATTAGAGAAAACTATTTTGAACAACCCTTATTAAAGTGAGATTAAGTGGTGCGTATCCTGGGTTTACTGTTTCGTCAAGCACGGACGTTGGTGAGTGTCAACGAGGGCAAATTAAAGACATTGGTGCTTAATGGTTTTTAGCCACGGGTTTCTTACCCGAATACTCGTCTTGTGTGTGAGCAGGCGACTAACGAATGATTTAATTGATTTGCTTTTTTTGAGTTCCTCCGTATAATGTATTTTGCAATGCAGCCCCGAGCAGGAAATCTTAAAGCGAGTCATGCGATTGATTGCACCCCTAACGCGAATATATATATTTTTAAAGTTGTACACGTAAACTCTTCCATTTAAAGCCAGGTTAGTTGTAAAGGTATCCCAGTAGCTTGGTCACACAACTTCATACTGTGCTGAAAGCAGGAAACGGTTGATCACGTTTTCCCAGAGGGTTGGGACGCGGTCTCCTTTTGGGATGTATTGAAACGGGCCCTCAAAAAAGTCGTCCCACGGGAAGCTCACTCTTGCAACCGAGCACGACCGAGAGAGACGTAAAAACCTTTGTAAATTTCTTAGGACGAGAGAACACACTGGCACGCTGGCGCCATCTATGCGGTGACCCTGGAACTGCATTTCACAAGAGCGAAGGTTTTGCGGTATTTTCTAGGTCGAATGTGCGTAATGCCTATAAGAAAGGCTCGTTTATAAGGTTGACAAAAAATGGTTTTTTGAGCCAAGGGAAGGAAAGGATCGTGCGCGAGAGAAATATAAAATATGCCGCACCGCCAAGTTTACACTGATACCCAATAAGATGGCGCCAGTGTGTCCTCTCGTCGTGGGAGGTTTCAAGGAACCCGGTTTTTAAGAGGTCGCAAGAATGTGAGCGAGCCTTAACGCTCCACGGCATACGTTTTTGAGCCGTAGAAGGTAAAAATGACGGCCCATACGCCGCGGTCCCACCTCTAGGCCTGCCCACAACCTATGGCGCGTCGCATGGCTGTGCGCCACGTGGGTATCGATGTTAGTCCCGTGCATAAGTATCTTGTTGGAAGCGCGTGCGTTCTCTAAAGATATTCTATAGGGTCCACCAAAATAACCCAGAGTGGCTGCTGATTCTTTGTGGTGTTGTCTACCCTCAAAGACTTCTAAGCATGTTCCGACATTAGTCAAGATGGCTGTTGTCGATAGTGTTTCATCGCGATTGCGTGTCACTGCTTCGTGTCATCGTCCAAATCGGAAAAAAGCCGTGTGTTGTGGCGGAGGGTCAATGTATGCGGCTGTCGCGCAGAGGAATGGGAGTAGAATTCCTCGTTACGGATTCTTGTTTTATCAGTATTGTACTCTTCTAAGAAATAATCATTAGTAAGGTGATAAGCTAAGCGAGTTGGTACTAGTTCAACCTGATAAAAACTAGCGTTGTCTGTTTTTGTGTTCGGTTCCTTTCCACGTCCTTGTCCCTTTTGTGGGCTATTTTTTGTTAAATTTTAAGAAATCCTTGCCCATTCACGGCTTTCATCTTGTGTGCTTTTGTCAGAACATCCCTGAACCTGCGACGTGCGTGAAAGTAGCGGTAACGCGCTGCCTTGTGTCTACCTTATCTTCTGTCGCCGACACAACACGCAGTGGCATCTTTCTCTCAAGTTTGTAGGTGCCGAGTTCGCCTCATTAACATGTTCATTTTTCGTTCTAAACGGATTTTTTTATTGGTGACAACATTGCGCAAGGCGAAATGCGGATGTAAATCAACGTTTAAAGATGCTCTTCGTCTACATCAGACGATAATCCGTCCTTAGGATACGTCCTGTAGGGAATCAACCACTAATAATGGCAGGTTTTTCTGCTTATTACCCACTGATAACACATCTATACCTAAAGGTACCTAAGTATATAGCACTCCAAGTCAACTATTAGAACAATAGGAATCCGTGTGATGATTTCTGTGACATCGTTCAGAGGTTTGGATTTTCTTCCGTTGATCACAGTATCGCTGTGAAATGGTAAGGGAAAGGGGTAAAGTTATTAGTACTTTGAATTAGCCCGACACTCGTTATCTCATCCTTTTTTATTTTTGTAGTTACTGGGGTTTTTGGGGTTTTATTCGCTCGGCACACATTCCGCTTTGGTGGGAATTTGCAAACGGCATAAGAGTTAAAGGTGAATACGTCGCACGGAGCAAGGGAAGTGAACGAAGCGCCTGCCATAAATATCTGGCTAAGCTTAATCACTTGTCGACGCTTATAGTGATGTGGACTGTTAGTTCGAGATTTTTTACTTTTATTAAATATTCAGTTGAAGTCCAGCGTTTGTCGCGTTTACTCCTTCGTCGTCTTCGTTGTTTGTGCAGGGTGTACAGTTGCGGAAATTAATACGGCGCAGAAAGGGCAGGGAGAAAAACTAAAAGAGCACCGTTTAAAACCACACTTAAATAAAATAGTTTACTTCCTATCGGGTGTTAAGGAGCTCTAAAAAATTAAAAATTCTTCGACAGTCTCGCATGAGGGATGATTAAGACAGTCCCATCCACGCCCGTTTCTCACGGGTTCCTCATTGGACATGTGCCTAGCGTCATCAGACAAGCAGCACTGCTTGTCTGGGAACGGTTTACTGCTTTTATGCTTAAGCCTGATTATGCCTAAATGTTTAGGCCTGAGAATGCTTTAAAAAATTCTCGAGGCTGCTTGCCTGAGAATGTTTTACAATAAATATTCCCTTGTAATTCAGACCTTTCTGTTATGCCATAACTTTCAGGTATTAGTGCGGTTTAACCTTCAGTCAATCATAAATATACTAGAGTAGTCCACGGTTTTCATGATTATTTTGCGCCGTGTCTGTTGTCCGTACAATTGTAGAAAAACACAATGGCGCTTTCCAGTTCAGATGATATTTCAAAATACATCGAAGACTGTACTTCTCTCAGGATATTTTGCGATTTAAAACCTAAACCTTTTACTACGATTCCTAATTCTGAGCAAGGAGTAATGGAAATTGCATTATCATTGTCAATGATATCTGATAAATACGCTACAGTGAATGTGGCAACCGTCCAACATATTTTTGCATTTCACAAGAACAAGTTACAGTTTTGAACCACTTATCCTGTTGCCCGGTACTGGAACGCACGTGAAAACGCTATACAGAAAAATCTCGCCTAGAAAATAATATTTAATTAGTGCACAAGACAGTTTAATGAAGACAATCGAAAATCTTCGAATATAATTAAACTAAAATATATGCCTGAACTTTATGTAATACAAAACTTTTTTTTAGAGTGACCAATGCAAGATTAATCTTAGATGTATATCCCGGTATGTTTCCGTCTCTCTTTCTCTGTTGTCGGTCTGTGTGCGTATGTACTCAAGCGGACTTGCATATTTTTATGCATTCTAACCTGCTTGCATAGGATATTTGCAAAAAAATGAAAGACAGAGAGAAAGATCAACATTCCAATTTTATGAAACGAGCACATCTTCTTGGTCGTGTGCGTAGATATAGATGTATTTCTTGAGTATTGTTTGTTTGGTTAAATACACATAAAACAATAAATGAACATAAATATTTGTGATTAATTAGGCTCGAAGGTTTGATTTTAGTGTCCTTATATAAACCTTTACAAAAATACGATTTCAGGCAAAATTATATGGTAATTGAAATCACCTAACTTTTATTCTACATCTTAGGGATATGAATGCGTATTAACATGAAACACAATAATGAAGACCACGTCATGACGAATGTCTTAAAGTTTGCTCGGATGAGTGCGGCCTCTATAAATAGGTAATTTTATAACTTCCTGCTAACTCGTTGTTCAATAAAGAAATGCGGTTTTGAGTGAAGTTATTGTAAATATTTAGTTGTATGAATGTTTTGATTGGGCTACGTATTGTGCTTTTTACATGGAGACTGCCATGGCCACGATGTACGACTAAATATTGTGGTGAGTTTTCGCAAGTGTCCAGACATACGCTCAATGAAAAACCAAGTTTTTTTCAAGATGCGTTTCACGTTGTATAATTAAAAATATAACAGCATATACAAAAAATCTGGACGTCGACGACGTCTTTTGCAAATTACTTATCTTTAGAAGAATAAATTAAACCGAAACGTACAGTAATCTGAATATTGATTTATGCAATAATATGGGTATTTCATATAGAAACCATTGTGTCCATAATGATTTATAAATAAATATATATATATATATATATATATATATATATATGTCTTAATTATATTTATAATATATTTGCTTAGTCTTTTATGTGCACTAGCGTGTACGTCCCCGTCTTGTGTATGACCCAACTTACAAACGCGATTAGGTAAAAACCTCCTACCACTAAATAATAAAGTAAAAATCAAAGTTATTGTTCCAGCTGGGGTGAAGCCGGAAGCGTAATAATATTTTATCGTATTTTTTTTACTTGAAAATTGGCTCAAGAAAAATAAAAAAGAAAGAAACAAAACACCCGCAGTACCAGATTTTGAAATCCCATAGTTGTTAGAGCAGTTAGGATTTGCGGCTCTAAATGTTTCTGTAATATATCCTGTAAGTTTTCCATGAAAAAAAACACAGGGTTGAAACCGAGGTTCAGTGTGATATACAATTTTATTATTTTGCCGCACTCATGCCCAATGTAACGTTTTGACGTTCGTTTGCGCTTGTAACGATTTTACTTGTACGTGCTACATATGTTATTGATCCGGCTTTCGGAGGTGGTTGCTCTTACGGAACTCATACTAAACTTAAAGAGGAGACGCCACCCCATGAAAAAGGAAGCCAATGATATGAACAGGGACGTACAGCCTTTCAAACTGTAACATAAAGTGGCGGCCGCCGTCCGTAGTGAGAAGCAGAGTAAGAAGTCTTGCATGCGCACATTTGAAGTTGCGAACAAGTCTCATCGGGAAGAAGAGCAAGTTCCCAACCTCCTTTATCAGCATATCCAAAAAATGTTTCTATATTTGTGGCGGGTGTAAGAAAAGATTACCGTGTTTTTAACACCGGAAATAAACGCAGGCTCCGCAGAACGCTCAATCTCCTACAAAAACCAAGCGCTAGCGGTAGAGTAGACACCAAAGTTTCAGAACTTGCCTATACATGATTCGAGGGTTGTGATCGGTTTTCGTATATCTTCAATGAGAAAAAGGAACCCGCTTTCAGTAAGAGGCCATCAAACTAGATCGGTTGGGGACGATGTCGGAAGCCAGTTTTACATTCAACCTTTCTTAAATCGCAGACAAATCTGATTTAGATAGTGGTGAGTACTGGAAACTTTGGGTTCTTTTTTCTATGGCTAGCTCTACATTTTAGCCGAGACTAGACTTTTCGCCAGTTGTACCTTTTTTGTGATAAAACATGCCTTTTTTCAAACGGCAGGTACTATATCAGAGGAAACACCTGTAACTGAAAACAATGTAAAAAAAAAGTAAACAGTTTCTTTTTTTCATGGTGGAATACGCCAATACAACGCGGACGAAAACGAGGGAAGAACTAGACAGGACGCGCGAATGAAACTGCGTGACGTTTCGGCCGCATTGTTGTTTTCAAGATGCGTTCACGAGAAAGCAGCGACTTT
>JAZHYW010059897.1:0-15446 GCA_037355805.1 Ixodes ricinus | reverse complement strand
TGACTTTAACATAGATCTACTGAAACCTTCAAAATCAACTATTTTGATTATTATAAATTATATACTGCCGACCATGGTTTAGAAAGTGGAATACAATCAGCGACAAGGGAAGAACTTCTATAAAATAACAGGGTAATTATGTGTATCGACCTCAGAAATGTTAGACAAACAGGAGCTTATGACTGGATTTTATATGTGGAGAATACAATCTACCAGGATGCCTACTCTAAACTTGTCGATATTTTCAATCATTTCAGAAACCGCGGGTACCACTTGACTGATTATAGGAAAAAAGCGAAACTCGAATCAGCCTTGGCTTATGCCTTATGTTCTTTCGGCCATTAAATTAGAATATATCTTGTCAGCGTGATGTCAGACGACACCAAAAAGAGAAATGAGTTAAATGTAGAATATCAAAGCAAATAAAATTAGGTCGATTCGACTTGCTTTGTCTAAGAGCCGACAACACATCCAGGAATCATTTTATAAATCAGGCTTTTGATGTGTCAAAAACATGAGCTCTAGTAAACCATGTCAAGGGATGTGCTTCGTAAGCTATTTCTCGATGACGCTATCATGAAAATGTTGGATTTGACGCGAAATCAATCGCCGAAAGCTTCAATAGGTTCTTTGCTTCGGTCTCGGGCATTTCACGCGATGAGAATATTATTTCCATTAACCTTGAACGCCCTTGTGTGCAGTCAGCATATCCCGAAATAACTCTCGAAGGTCTTCCTGTATTTCTATTCAGTTTCATGCCGAGCAAGGCACCAAGGGCGAATGTAATATATTTGCTCGACTGAACTCAAAGTTTGGAAAATAGGAATATTGCGTTGGCTTCATGTATTCGATGGAATTTGAAAACTGAAGTTATATCCTGAAGTCTTTAAAAGTGCAATAATCAGACCATTCCAAAAGTGGGAAGCGCAATATCGTTGAAAAGTAAAGGCCGATTTCTTTGCTCCCATGCTGAGCACTTGATTCTGGAAAAACTCATTCTAACAGCACTGACGTCCTTTCTTGATAAGTTTGATCTGTTGTCTTCGTATGAGTATGGGTTTATCGCGGGGCGCAGCACCGATTGTTTACTTGACGATCTTGTAGACACGTTGAATTTCTCATTTCATAACAACAAATTTACATGCACACTGTTGTTAGATGTGTCAAAATCATTTGAATTTATCTCGTATAAAATGTTGCTACTAAAAATATTCGTCAAATGAATGAGACGCCCTCTTCTCAAGTTAATTCGAAGTTTTCTAACAAATGGTACACAGCAAGTTTTTATATTTAATACCCAAAGCGCGGCAGTACATTTGAAGGCGGGAGTTTCCCAGGGTTGTGTGGGGTCGCCACTTTTATTTAGTGTGTATGTAAATGATACGGAGAAAATATATTCTGGAACATTATTCATTTCAGTAGCGCGGGTGATACCCTATAGTGTTACTTCACATAAACGTCCACACTACAATTATTTTTTGCGGTCTATTGCTACCCAGGTAATGAATTGGTTTGATACCAATATCATCAAAAGTAACACAAAGAAAACAACTTGTATGATCAAGTAGTCCTTTGAAACAAAATTGCCTAGATATTCAATGGTTGCTTCATTTGTTGAGTTGTGTTGACTACTGTTGTACATCCGTTGAGTGCATTATTATATTCAAATACTTAGCTATTCTTTTTGATGTGACCGATCTTGGTGTATACATCTTTCCAGGATTGCTAAGAAACTGCGTAATGTATCCCGCCTTTTGTATTCCAAGGAAAACGGTTCTGCATATCTCAGTCCAAAAGGCGGTAGCCATTGCTTTGGCACATGGTGTACTGCGTTATTTAATCAGTGTACGTGTCAACTGTTCGCAAATGTGGACAACTCAAATTGACAATATCCTAAAAGGAATTTTACGTGTGAGTTGCGTGTCCACACCGAGGATGCATCAAACAAGGATTTATTCAAGTGGTTAGATCTCTCAACGTTTGTCGAGCTTTTTCAAATATATGTCATAACGATACACCATTGAGTTAGCCTTTTTAAAACTGACCGTATTGTTCACAACTCGCTAAAATACGGTGAGCGTTCTTGAGCGGCTTATGTGTACGACGAAACGTGGAAAGAGAATGAGGTTCTTCTATGTTCCTTACATCGTTAATAGACTACCCGAGTATCTTCTTAAACTGGACTCATAACGACAGTTGAAAAAAAAATCTTGCGAACGTTGCGCTAAATTTGATTGCTTTATAAACCATTACTGAACTGCTCCTGGTTGGAATATCTGTTCGGTTTAAATTTTTGCATCTGACGTCAGTCATTGTTATAGTAGTTACAACTGAAATTTTCTACAATGCTATATTGCGTTATGCCAACTAGTACTTTCTGTCAGTAAGAGCAGACGAGATCTCACTGTCGCAATCCAAATTGACTAGTATACTCTGTTTGTAACTTCGTAGTATTCTTTTACGTTCTCCGTTTTGATGATAGCTTGTGTATGCTTGTGTCTTTTTTGGTTTGGAGGGTTCGCACGCTTCTCTTGCGTAATTTAGGTATTTCGTGCGGCTTCGCCATTTTTTGAAACTCACTGAACATTGCCAATGCCATTACTCTCTGGAATCATATTGTGCTTACTTAATACAATTGTGGGGTCCAAGTCCCACAGGCTATTAGAGGCTTTGGCGGACCCGTAAAACATTTTTCATGCTCTTAACGTTTGTCGAGGAATTAATCATGTGTTTTTATTAGTAATAATATTATTATTCACATTTATATTTGTATTATTAATATTATTATTATTTTTATTTTTAGAAAAAATAATAATAATTATTTATAATATTATTATCATTATTATTATCAATATTATTATTATATTCCCGTAATTTTTGAAATTAGAAAAATATTCAATTTACAATTGCAGACGCTATATATCTACATCTGGTTCTGCTGCAGGTGCGTTGGCCACCATCGTATTATTAAAAATTTCCGATTCATCAATGTAACATATAAAATGATAACATAAAGTTCTATCACTTTGCCCGTTTTGTCTTTGTGACTAACAATACTTTCGACCGTAAACAAAACGTTCAATGATGCGCAGTTTATTTTTGAAGCTAAAATAATCATGGTTCAAATAGTTTTCAAGCTCACATTTAACCTTTTATACGGAGTTGATTCCCTCTCATAACTGGGAGATTTAAGTATCAAAATATACGTGTTCTTCTGCTTTGAGCCACCTTGAATATAGGTTTACGCTACATTGAACCTGAATTCTGAGTAGAAGTTTTAGTTCTCGCACTTAGCAAGGACCTGTTGCACACCCACAATCAAGCCTGAAGCAGATTCGCCTCTATTGCTCATCGCTTATTACTATTCTTCTCGGGTTGTCAATTAATCCCTGAAAACGTCTCGTAGATAGGGCAAAGCATTCGGCAAATACAAGTCTGCGCATGAAGCTGGAGTCTCGGAGTTTCATTAGTGAAGTGCTCACAGCTCAAATAGTAATCGTCTGCTCACATTCGCTACTGTAAACTTGGCGCTATTTTTTTCCAATTCCGAAGCTAAAATTGCTTTGAGCGCGAGTTCGCGAAGTCTGGCTTTCATTCCTTTATACAAACACCCTTTCAATATATAGGAGTCGACTAACATTTTAACCGAATTTTCTTTAATCATTCGGTTTCATATATACTCAGTTACCAGTACCTTCATTCTCCAGCAAATTTATATAAACAGCGCCAAAAGTACACGACGATAATTTTACTCTTTACTGTATTTAAAGTGGCTGATTGCAACACCTTGATTTATCTCAGCCCACATTCAATAACGAAAAAATGTTTTGTAACGCATAAATAGTTTACTATATTATAAGCGTGCTCGTTAATACTGTATAGAGTTCATCATAAAAACAAAATATGCCTACCGAACGCGCAATCCTTTTGCATCCATAATTAATAAACGTTATATTTTGTTCTCGCTGGATTTGCCTATACTCAATTGGGGAAAATGCCATTACTCAAACCCTTCCCCGTAGGGTCTCACGTTCGCTTATTCCACGCGTCCTCTGACAAAGTTATTATGTGCACAGTAAAATAGAAGATAACCCAGACATGATTGTTTCATCATGATAAACGCTCAGCTCGACCGATTCCCACACAGCAAGGGGCTGCCACCTCATTCCCTCGCGTGTGGATGCCCAGCCCGCTCCATTTCTGAGTCGGGCGCCTTCCCTCCGACTGCGGGGGCTCCTTTGATTGATTACAATCGGTCTCGGTGGAAACAGGAGAAAGCTTTCAGCTCGTCCCCTGGAGAATGGGCTCCACCGCTCCATTGCCGACGGCGCTGACGCTACTCGGTGATGCAGTGAAGGCACGCCTAATGCGGCGTAAGCTTCCGTTTTGCCCAACTACCGAAGTGTTCCCAGAAAAGGCCAATGGCCTTGTGTTGTACAGCGAGGTGCTCCTTTCGACCGAAAGGAGCGCGGTGGACAAAACAAAACATTTGTCCCTTCGTTTAGAGATTGCTTATGAGCTTTATCAATTGGATGTGTGGTAGGAGTGTACACAAAATTCTTTAAACAAAAACGCGTTTACTCTGGACCTCTGATTGTATATCTTGGAAAACGTTCCGGATATTAAGATAATATGTGTCACGACGAATCGTTAAGCATGAAGAAGAAGCGAATACCTTTCATGTATATGACGTAAGATGGCATACTGCTTTCGCGTAAAATTTAGAATGTACGTACAAGCAAATGTATGTAACTTAAATAGTTATAAAAATGGTGCATCGTTTTATATTATTCATTTTCTAGAGCTTATAAGCAATCACGCTTATATTAAGAGATAGGTGAGGAAGGCCGCCCTGCGTTAGTGAAACTTAGGTTTGTTTACATAAAAATGAGCTGGCGTTTCATCAACAGAAATTTGAGCCATCGCATGCTTGCGCCATCTCTTGGCGCGTTCCAGCAGCGCACCCATAGAAGCCCATGTATTTCGCATACAAATATGTACACAACGCGGAATCGTTACGCTTTGAACAATTTGCCATGCTACGATTTTATTATACAATATACCGCTAATTGTTGGGGCAAATGTTGATGATGATGACGTATAAACCACAGTTTCTTCAGTCGAATAAACGTTTTAATGTATTGCCACCACGAATAGTATCCAAGTTAATCAAAGTGCACAGTTTATACTTCAGTATCGAAAATCGTTATGATTGTATAATTTAATTAGGATAATTTCCCCGAAAAGCAGAAATATCTGCCTTGTCTAAGAGTGTGTATTATATCTGTCGAAAATATATATTTCGGAGGCAGCTCACACTAACATTTGACAATGAATAAAGTTCAAATATAGCACAATTTAAAAATTAAAAAATACGAGATTTGCTTTTCAGCAGTACAGTAAACCACAAGAAACGGTAATGTGCTGAGTGCATTTTTTTCTTCTTAAGATTGTATTTTTTTTTGGTTCATGAGACCAATTTGCCAAATAAGGCGGATTCATTCTCCTTTAGACGTCTACGACAATTTGCAGTACTCAGATACTGACATGAATAACTAGGAAGCAATAACAGCCATGTGTATCACGAAAATACAAAATTATAAGTATGTTTTCAAAATATTTGCACTCATGATGATAGTTATGCCGTTATGACAGTGACATTTTTGTTGTAAGGAAGGAAGCACTGCGGTGAATAAACAATTTATGAGGAATAAATATTTAGGAACGTAACAAAATATTTATACCGAATTAATTATCCTGATAGCGCTGCACTCAAATAGCAAAAACAAAAATTCGAGAAAAGAGCGCAATTAAATATCTCTCTTGATATTACAGCCTTTAAAAGGGGCTGGAGCCCAAGATTTTGCAGTAGCAGAGGCCAGTATTCGGCGTCCTTAAAGTTTGAATTTAGTGAAAAGTCAAGAATTCGGCTGATCTCAAAAAGTTTCGTGATCTGGCGCGGGTGCCCATATTTCAACAGATAAACGAATGCTTCTAAACAGCCGAACCATCCCAAATTTCGAGCCCGGCTTTCTCGAAAGAATTCGTTTTTCATTATTTGCCATAGTGTGTAGATGAGGCTTGAGGGCTCTACAATTTATATTCCACCTTTAGCTAAGAACTGAGCCGCCCTAAAAAAATAACCTGGTGAGGCGCGGGAACCCAAATTTATAAACGCTGAACGAATGCGTAAAAACGGTCGAACCATCTCCAATTTGGAACCGGTTCTTCTAGAAAAAAAAAAGGTTTACATTGTAGTATCTACAATTGTAACAGATTGGGCTCGAGCGCTCTACGTTTTTAGAATCCGGTTTTAGCTGAGTAGCTGCGTAGTCCTTAAAAAGTCAACTGGTGAGGCGAATTCCCAAATTTCAAAACTTGAACGAATCATTAAAAAAACAGTCAAACTGTGTCACTTTCCGACCGGTTTCCTATAAAAGAACTCACCTTTGAATACTTTCTATAATACCAGAATGAGCTCAGGGGCTCTCAACATTTATATTCAGCCTTTTACTAGCAACTGGGTTGTCTTGAAAAATTTCCCTAGCGAAGCGCGTTGTTCCTACATTATAAAAGAGTATGAACGAACACGTAAACACAGTCAAATGATTCCTACTTTGAGACCGGTTTTCTCGAAAAGGATTCACTTTGGAGTGCTTCCAATAGTACCAGGATAGGCTGAAAAGCTCTAAACTTTATATTCCGCATTTTGTGTGGGAACTGTGTTTTACTCAAAATGACCCCCGACGACGCGCGGGTGCCCAATGAACCAATGCGTAAAAACAGCTCAACCATTCCCACTTTGAGACCGGTTTTAGTAAAAAATAATATTAATTCGCGTTTAAATATTTGTCTTTGCACCAGGAGAGGCTTGAGAACTCTAAGTTTTATATTATCTCTTTAGCTAGGAACTGCGTTGTCCTCGTAAAGTGGCCTGGCAATGCGCGGTAGCCCAAATTTCGAAAGATGAATGAATTCTTAAAAACGGCTTGAACATCCCCACTTTGAGAGGTTGCTACTCGGTATGCGTAGATCTTTTATTTTTGGCGTGATGAATGGGGTTGATAAAATTATCATCCTCGTTTTTACATCATCGGCCTTTCACCTTTTGCACGAGTGGTAACTATAGCACACCACCACGGCTCCCATGTGCTGTAATGCTTTCTAAGATTTACTGATCTAGAGGGTTCTTTCACGTGATTGTGAAGAATGTGTAAATTCTTATTAATTACAATTATTCGAAAAATTTTAGTCTATGACGATTAGCTCCCTATAGAATCTCCTCCTGGTCGTACACTTACGTGAGTGTACAGGAAAAATATAGCCGTAATGGGTTTAAAAAAAAAACGGCGCGAATTGCCTAAAACAAGCAACCCTATACACATGATATAAATGTAATATATTATATTTAATATTGAAGTAGATTCGATCATGGTGGAAATGCCGCATAAACGATAGCTTCTATACTTCGTTTCAGCTGAAGTCCAGATGCAGCCGACGCAACGAGTTAATGGGAACAATCAAGCAGCTTAAAAGGCGCAAGTCGCTGTGCCGTTTCCCCTCGTGATTTTCTCAGAGTTGATAGAACACGTGAGAAACGTGACGAACGTACATTGATGGCGTTCGTCGTGTCCTGATTGGTTCCTTCAACTGGAAACGTTGCCTGGGTCTGGAGGTAAAGGTGAAACAATGTACTACAAGCAATATTGCCTCGTTCGTAACGGGAAGATGGGCATATACGCCCCTACTAAAGCGGATAAATGTTTAATCATTTTCGCGCATACTGAGAAGTACGTTCAAACTACTCGACTTCTTGTTTGTGGTGTGCTTTAACTGGTTTGTACGGGACATGGCATTGAAAATTGCGCGTGATATATAAACGTTAGCAGCGTGTTTTTAAATATTATGGTCGAACGTAGTGAGAAGATTTTGTACTTTGCACGTAAAATGGACGAGGTGTACAGTTTACACGCATTTTCAAGGTTCAAGCTTTTTCGTTTATAGTATTATTCGCAGGAGTTTTATTCGTGTGACTTAGTTTGCAAACTAGGCAGGTGCGTATTTTAGCGTATGGCGATGATGTGACGATTTTTGTAGTGTGTCGAAAAAGCCGTCAACCTCACAAAGATGTTTTGCGAAAATACGAGTAGCTCCGTCAACCAGGATAATCGGGTTTTCGGCATGGCGATTGGTCTTCAGCGCCGGTAGTTTTTAAACGCGTTGCATGAAACGAATCGCCGTTGCGTTATCTTGAAGTTCGCCTGGAACACTACTGCAACAATACGACTATTGGCGCGATCACGTGGACGTTTCGCACGTAAAAAGCGACCAAGTTGGGGAGGTTATGGGACGCCAATTTTTGCGCGTGCATCGGCTTGGCAATGCGTTTTTTTTTACCTGCAAATGTGTGGTATGTTTTGAAGGTGCTTCAATGCTCATAAATTAACATGAGACGTATGCACTGTGTTATTGCTGTTTTATTCTGGTGTTCGGTTTTGGGGACGCACGAGTCGTACGAACCTGTTCCGTAATGTGGAGGCTCCGTGGGGAGGGTGGGGGGGGAGGAGATGGGGGGAGTGATTTTTTTTACGAAACATTTAAGTTTATTGAGTTTTCTTAGAGATCAGAGAAAACAATTTTGAACAACTATTTATTCAGTGAGATTAAGTGGTGCTTATCCTGAATTTATTGTTTCGGCAAGCACGGATGTTGGTGACTGTGTACCAGGGCAAATTAAAGACTTTGGTGCTTAATGGTTGCTAGCCACTGGTTTCTTACCCGAATACTCGTCTTGTGTGTCGAGCAGGCGACTAATGAATGATTTATTTGATATGTTTTTTGAGCTCCTCTGTTTAATATATCGTACAATGCAGTCGCGGAGCAGGAAATCTTAAAGCGAGTCATGCGATTGATTGCACCCCCTAACGCGAATGCATTTTTTTAAAGTTGTATACGTAAACCCTTTCAGTTAAAGCCTGGTTAGTTGAAAAGGTATCCCAGTAGCTTTCTCAGACAACTGCATACTGTTGCTGAAAGTAGGAAACGGTTGATCACGTTTTCTCAGACGGTTGGGACGCGGTCTCCTTTTGGGATGTATTAAAACAGACCCTCAAAAAAGTCGTCTCATTAAATTCCCGTTCACAGTCTTGCATCCGATACGACCGAGAGAGACGAGACTTGCTAAGACATTTTAAAATTTCTTAGAAGTTACGACAAGAGACACACTGGCACGCTGGCGCCATCTATGTGGTAACCCTGGAACTGCATTTCACAAGAGCGAAGGTTTTGCGGTATTTCCTAGGTCAAATGTGCGTAATGCCTATAAGAAAGGCTCGTTTATAACGTTGACAAAAAGGTTTGCGAGCCAAGAAGGAAAGGATAATGCGTGAGAGAAATAGAAAATTTGCCGGACCGCCAAGTTTACACTGATACCCAATAGATGGCGCCAGTGTGTCCTCTCGTTGTAAGAGGTTTCAAGGAATCCGGTTTTAGGAGGTCGCAAGAGTGTGAACGGGCCTTAAGGCTCCTTGTTTTACGTTTTTCAGTGGTAGAAGGTAAAATTGACGTTCCATACGACATGATCCCACCTCTAGGCCTGGACAACCTATGGCGTGTCACATGGCTGTGCGCCACGGGCCATCGAGGTTTTTCCCGGGCATAAGTATTGTGTTGAGCACATGAGCTTTCTAAATATATTCTGTAAGGACCACCGAAATAACCCAGAGTGGCTGCAAATTTTTTGTGATGTTGTCTACCCTCAAAGACATGTAGCATGTTCAACATTAGTCCAGATGACTGTTTCCGATAGTGTTTCATTGCGATTGCGTGTCACTGCCTCGTGTCATCGCCCAAATCGGAAAAAAAGCCGTTTGTGTGGCGGAGGGTGCAACGTATGCGGCAGTCACGCAGAGGAATGGGATTAGAATTCCACTCGTTACGGATCCTTGTTTTATTAATAATGTACTCTTCTAAGAAATAATCATTAGTAAGGTGATAAGCTAAGCGAGTTGGTACTATTTGAACCTATTAAAAATAGCGCTTGTCTCTTTCTGTATTCGGTTCCTGTCCCCTTTCTCGTCGATTTGTGGGCTATATTTTGTCAAATTTTAAGAAATCCTTGCCCATTCACGGCTTTCGTCGTGTGTGCTTTTTCAGAACATCCCTGAACGTTCGGCGTGCGTGAAAGTAGCGGTAGCGCGCTGCCTCCGAGTCACTTATCTTCCGTCACCGACACATCACGACTTTCATCGTTCTCTCAAGTTCGTAGGTGCCGGTTCACCTCATTAAATATTTATTTTTTGTTCTAAACGGATTTTTCTTATTGACGACAACATTGCACAAGGCGAAATGTAGATGTAAATTAACGTTTAAAAATGTGCTTCGTATACATAAGACAATAATCCGTCCTTAGGTACGTCTTGTACAAAATCAACCACTAATTTTAGAAGGTGTTTCTGCTTATTCTCACCGATAACACACTTATACCTAAAGGTACCTAAGTATATTGCACTCCAAGTCAACTATTAGAATATTAGAAATCCTTGTGATGATTTCTGCGATATTGTTCGCATGTTTCGATTTTCTTCCTTTGATCACAGTATCACTGTAAAACGGCAAGGGAGAGGAATAAAGTTATTAGTACGTTGCATTCGCCCGACACTCATTATCTCAACCTTTTTTTACTTTTTTAAGTTACTATGATTTTTTGGGTTTTATTCGCTCGGCAAACATTCCGCTTTGGTAGGAATTTGCACACGGCATAAAAGTTAAAGGTGAATAGGCCATGTGGATCAAGGGAAGTGAAAGTGAAGCGCCTTCCATAAATATCTGGCCATCTTTAATCACTTGTCGACGCTTCAGTGATGTGGACTGTTAGTTCGATATTTTTTACTTTTATTAAATATTCAGCTGAAGTCCAGCGTTTGTCGCGTTTACTCCCTCGTCGTCTTCGTTGTTTGTGCACTGTGTACAGTTGCGAATCAATACGGCGCAGAAAGGAGAGGGAGAAAACTAAAGAGCACCTTTTAAAACAATACTTAAATAAAATAGTTTACTTCCTATCAGGTGTTAAGGAGCTATAAAAACAATTAAAAAGTCTTCAGTATTCTCGCATGACGGCGATAAAAATGCTTCATCCACGCCTGTTTTCACGGGTTCCTGATTGGACATGTGCCCAGCGCCATCAGACAAGCAGCACGGCTTGTCTGGGAACGCTTTATTGCTTTTATTCCTGATGATGCCTAAATGTTTAGGCCTGAGAATGCCTAAAGAATTCTCATGCTGCTAGCCTGAAAATGCTTTACAATAAATATTCACTTGTAAGTCAGACGTTTCTTATTACCACATAACTTTCAGGTATTAGTGCGGTTTGACCTTCCGTCAATCATAAATATATTAATGTAGTCCACGGTTTCCATGATTCTTTTTTGCGCCGTGTCTGTTGTACAATTATAGAAAAAAAATGGCGCTTTCCAGTTCAGATGATATTTCTAGAAAATACATCAAAGGCTGTACTTGTCTTGAGATATTTTGAGATTTACAACCTCAACCTTTTACTACAATTCCCTAATAATGAGCAAGGAAGTAAGATAAATTGCATTATCATTGTCAATGATATCTAATAAAAACGCTACAGTGAATGTAAAAAAAGTCCAACTTATTTTTGCATTTCACAAGATCGAACTGCAGTTTTGAACCACTTATCGTGTTGCCCAGTACCAGGAACGCACGTGAAAACGGTATACAGAAATATCTCGCCCAGAAAATAATATTTAATTAGTGCGCAAGACAGTTGAATGAAGACAACCGATAATCTTCGAGTATATTTAAGCTGCAAATAAACGTAGAAAAATGTTTGAACAGCAGTAGAAGCTTTATTACACGACGTTTCGGGAACAGACTTGAAGAAGGGAAGTCTCTTCCCGAAACGTCTGTATAAAGCCTCTACTGCTGTTCAAACATTTTCCTACGTTTACGACTTTCTTGCTGAAGACTTGTTCATTAATACAGTTCAAATAAACTTGAACTTTATGTAACACAAAACCTTTTGTACTTACCAATGGAAGAACAACCTTAGATGTATAGCCCGGTATGTTTTCGTCTGTCTTTCTCTGTTGTGGGTCTGTGTGCGTATGTACACAAGCGAACTTGCATATTTTGAATGCATTCTAATCTACGTGCATATGATACTTGAAAAAAAATGAAAGACAGAGAGAAAGATCAACATTTTAATTTTACGAAACGAGCACATCTTCTTGGTCGTGTGCAGCCAGATATAGATGTGTTTATTGAGTATTGTTTATTTACTTAAAGATACACATAAATACTTAATTAACATAAATATTTTTGATTACTTAGGCTGGAAGGTTTGATTTTAGTGTCCTTAATAAAACCTTTTCTTAAACTACTATGTGAGCAAAGATTTAAGTTGCGATTGAAGTCACTCTATCTTTTATTCTACATCTTAGGGACATGAATGCATACTAACATGAAAGACAATAATGAAGACCACGTCATGACAATGTGAATTCATCCGCGCTGTTCCATCCACTTCATGACGAATGTCAAATAAAGTTTGCTCAGGCATGAGTGCGGCCTTTATAAATAGGTAATTTTATAACTTCCTGGTCGATCGCTGTTCAAGAGAAAATTTCATTTCATTTCATTTATTTATCCTTAAGGGCCCGGGTGGGGCATTACATAAGGGGCGGAGTAGACGAGAACTAAAATACACTTTGACACTTGAAATCGACACAAAATAGGAAAAGCAGAGAGTCAAAATAACAATAGTAAAGAACACAAAGTACTGAAATGGTTTAGTCAGGTAGGATTAGTGGTTGTGTAAAGAGATTTCCTGGCGAAACCTTATTGGGTCCGTAATGACTACAATGTTGTCGGGAAGGGATTTCCAGTTTGGCTATTGCACGAGGAAAAAACGAAGTGTTGAAGGCAAGCGTTTTGCCTGCAATACGCTTGATGAATTGGCTGTGATTAAGGCGTGATGATACTCTGTCAGGAGGAGCAAGAGGGGTGGTAATGGGAGTATGGATAGTTATAGTAGAATTTATGCAATAAACATAACCGAGAATTCAATCTTCGACTGGACAGTAAAGGTAGTTCAAGAGTTTCTTTAAGTTGGGTTACACTGATGTCACGAGTATAAGCTGATTTGATGAATCGGGCTGCGCGGGTGCGGCTGTTTAAGTGAAGTTATTGTAAATATTTAGGTGTGTGAATATTTCGATTAGGCTACGTATTGTGCTCTTTACATGGAGACTGCCATGCCAGGATGCACGACAAAATATTGTGGTGAGTTTTCGCAAGTGTTCAGACGTACGTTCATTGAGAAACCAAGTTTTTTTTCAAGATATGTTTCACGTAGTATAATTAGAACATATAACAGCATTTACAAATATCTGGAAGTCGACAACCTATTTTGCCAATTAATTATCTTTAGAAGAAAAAATTAAACTGAAAATTACAGTAATCTGAATGTTGATGTATGCCCAATAATAATGGGTATTTCATATAGATATCATTGCGTCCATAAAGATATATATATATATATATATATATATATATATATATATATATATATATATATATATATATATATATATATATATATATCTAATTTTAGTTATAATATATTTTCTTGGTTTTTTATGTGCACTGGCGTGTCCGTCCTCGTCTTGTGCATGACCCAACATTAGAAACGTGATTAGGTAAAAACCTCCCTACTCACTAAATATTAAAGTAAAGAACAGAGTTATTGTTCCAGCTGGGGTGAAGCAAGAAGCGTAATAAAAATTTTGTTGTATTTATTTACTTGAAAATTGGCAAAAAAATAAGAAAGGAAAGAAACAAAACACCCGCAATACCAGATTTTGAAATCCCTTAGTTGTTAGAGCAGTTAGGATTTACGGCTCTCTAAAATGTTTCTGTGATATGTACTGTGAGGTTTCCTGAAAAAAAGACAGGGTTTAAACCAAGGTTCAGTGTGATACACAATTTTATTAAATTGCCCCACTCACGCCCAATATAAAGTTTCGACGTTTGTTTGCTTGTAGCGATTTACTTGTACGTGCTACATATGCTATTGATCCGGCTTTTGGAGGTGGTTGCTCTTACGGAAGTCATACTAAACGTAGAGAAGGGGACACCACCCCATGAAAAATGAAACAAATGATAGGAACAGGGACGTACAGCCTATCAAACTGTAACATAAACTGGCGCGCCCTGCCGTCCGTAGTGAGAAACAGAGTAAAAAAGTCTTGCTCGCGCACATTTGGTTGCGAACATTTCTCATCGGGAAGGAGGCAGTTCCCGACCTCCCTTTATTCGCATATCCAAAAATGTTCCTATATTTGTGGCGGAGTGCAAGAAAGGATTACCCTGTTTTAACACCGGAAAAATAAACTTCATCCGCAGAACGCTCAATCTCCTACAAAATCAAGCGCTAGCGGTAGGGAGTGGACGCCAAAGTTTCAGAACTTGCCTTTACATGATTCGAGGGTTGTGAGCGGTTTTCGTACATCTTCAATCAGAAAAAGGAACTCGCTTTCAGTAAGAGACTTCATCAAACTAGATCGATTGGGGGACGACGTCGAAGTCAGTTTTACATTCAACCTTTCTTAAATCGAAGACAAATCTGATTTAGATAGTGGTGAGTACTGAAACTTTGGGTACTTTTTTTTCTATGGCTAGCTCTACATTTTAGGGGAGACGACTTTTCGCCAGTTGTACCTTTTTTGCGATAAAACATGCCTTTTTGTTTCAAACGGCAGGCACTATATCAGAGGAAACACCTATAACTCAGAAAAATGTAAAACAAAAAAATAAACATTTTTTCCCGTTTTTTTTTGCCTGTTGTCAGCATGTACTGCGGTGAAGTATCTCTGCTGGAATTTGTAGAAGGAATGTCGATTTACGGTTCACCTCTTCGCACGGTTTTTCTTTCCTGTTTATTTTCGTGCGGTTTGAAAAGTGGGGGATTAATACATAGGTTGTAGACTGAAGTGGTTTATTAGTGCATCGTACTGTCAAACTGGATGACACCACTGGATGCAGCCTAAAGTCTTAGATGAATCTTAATTTCAGTTGCGTTTTCAGGTGAGTATTAATACTAACTGATCATAATCTACGACAGCAATTGCACTTTGTAATAAAGATGCGTGCCTACGTTTCCACAGAGGACGTGGTTGGTTACACACTGAAGTCAGTATACATTAAAATGGCCACCTTCTGCATGCTACCGCCTTTGTCAATTGGGCTGTGGGATGCATTCGGACATTGCTTGTAGGCCCCTCCGGTGAAATAGTAGACGCCGCGCATGCGCCTATGTAACATTGACTAGGCATTTTTCGTGTGGGTGAAAGCACCGTGAATCTTAAAAAATGACACTGCGTGACGTTTCTGCCGCATTGTTGTTCTCAAGATGCGTTCAC
>JAZHYW010059896.1:0-17657 GCA_037355805.1 Ixodes ricinus | reverse complement strand
AAGGGAACAGTCTTAAGATAAAAGGTATTGAAAAGCCTAGGCAGGGATGCTAGATCGCCGAAATCTGTGATAATATATTTTCCTTGAGATTCTGGAAGTAAGATATTCTAGTTCTGTTTTACCGAGCCTGTGCGCGTGTTTACTGGACAATACGACGTAATTTACGACAAAATATATGCCGTAGTCTGAGAACGTCAACTGCGTCAAAAACAGCCAGTAATCACAAATTCTAACGAATAAAATGCGAAGTCGCAATATCGAAGGACATCTAGAAGAGCTGCGCCTCTGTGCTTAAAGGCAGCCCAAATCTTCTGGGGCTTATGTAAAGCTCTTAGTGTACCAAAATCACTACTAAGTACTTATTTTTTCTAGCAAATGCAGTGTTCTATTTTTTGTCTCTCTTTTAGAAAAGGCATTGACAAGACAAAACATTGAAGACCTCTCTTAATACCTGCCTAGTCATGGAAAGTTGAGGACCCAGTCGAAAGGGACTTTAAAATCAAACTTGACAAGCGACATCTAAAGGGCAATTGGCAGCATGCCTGTATTCATTCGCTCGCTTATCCCACCACATTACCTACATATTTCCTGATTCGAAGCTATCTCATACAGAAGGAAAAGAAATTCAGAAAAAATATGGGAACCTCCGCCTCCCCTGTCTCTCGCACTCTAAACAAAAGCATACGACTTCAATCTCCTGCAAAATAGCGAGACAGCTTGGTCACGCGACGAATAGAAAGGTCCCCACGAAGAACTAAGTTCTGAATTCGAATATTAAAAAAGCCATGTCCGTAGAGACAATGTTTATGACGTTTTATGACTCATCACGCCCGCGCACATTGCATTATTCAAGTTTAATCGTATTTTATTATATCATTAGATGGGATTCTTGCACTATTCACCCGGATTGACTGTATATCTGTTTTCGGAAAAGAACTCGCTGGCCGCTTTATTTTATGCGTGAAAACTCCTCTGGCATGTTTCTGTCATAAAAAAGTGTCGTTATAGGTAATCTCAAGTCTATTTGAACGAATGTTATCTTGCTTCGGTCTCCACTCTCTTCTTACCTCTAAAGTTAACTCTGCCCTTCTTTCCTTTACGGTAAGTGGAAGGGAAGGTTTAGCTCGAGATCGCAAGCTGCACATTGGCAATGAACATGACGTTTGAGCTTCGTAAAATAGCTAGAATGGCAGATATTAAATAAATGCGTTCACCTGTGAGCTTCAGGAGGCCGTATCTTGCGTGATGTTTCCGCTAGATCGTACATATCAAGGCTTGATTATATAAAAAAATGTACCGCGCATATGGCTATGTAGGTTAGGGCGAACTGTATATGTAAACTCTAAGAAATGTAGGCCATCCACTTTCTGGCGAAGCATTTAGGAGAGCTAATCGCTTCAATCTGCGGAGGAAGGTCAGCAAATGACGAGACACAAAGAATGGCTAGACCTAAAAATAGAATTTGTACTGCGGCACTCAGCTGGACGTTTTACCATGATCAGTGTCACAGCACAAACTGGCTCACAGCTGCAGCCTTTAGTGCCGGTTTCCCGCAAACGCACCACGCCAGTCCAAGCAGACAAAGTCTAGAAAACAGCACGACACAAGCAAAGGGGCGCATGATCCTGCTAATGACGGACGAGGAAGCTGCTCGTAAGCGCCTTTCACGCAATCATTTGGCATGTCTACTACAGGGCTCTGTTCAGATAGGATCATGCACGCCAGTCCGGTCGTTTTTTACTTTTTGACAATTTTATGATTCTTGTCATCGTGTGCAGGCAACGGAATAAACAAAAAGATTTTGCGAAAGCATTATTTTAAGAGACGAAAAGAAGACATGCGCGGGCAAGGACGGCTTATTCGGTTTTGAAGTTTTCGTTTATGTCATGTTTGATGAAAGCTGCTATGCAAACTACAAATGTAAAAAAAAAATCAAACATGTTCTGAGCTTATAATTGATAACGGGAAGTAATGATATATACATATATATATTTCCAGGATTGTGGAGTTTATATGTTTTGCGTAAGAATGCGCGAACATGGATCGTCTGAAGTTTTTCTCGTAAAATGTCTGCGCCGTTATCTTAAATATTTAACAACTGCAACATTCAAAATTATGCCAAATATTATAATGAAAACATTTTTGAGAATGATATATAAATAAGTGCTTTATCTGAAAAAGTTAAAGTGTTTATGAAACTCCAAACTTGTCCTAAAGTACTAAGTTGAGAAACTTCAAGGGGCAATAAAGACATATATCTTAGATTTCCTAAAAATTGTAGTGATAGTCCTCTTATCATATTCCATTGTTTATTATAAAAAAAATGTTACATTATTTTTATTTTATTCAAAGTTAAAGCGCTGCAAAGTGCACATCCCACGCCGACATTTTTGTCCAATGTCTCAGACGATATTATATTTTCATTTTATTTATTTTATTTATGTATATATTTTGGGGGTTGTACTCTGTATGGAGCTCAAGTTCAAGTATCCGACTAATTAAAACAACCTATGCGTTTGTTTTTCTTTTTGAATTTAACCAATAACCCTGTTTTTCCCCTTTCATATTACAAGTTCTTGGAGTTTAGCTGAACGTTTTCTACAAAGCGGGAAGAAAACAAGGGTAATCGCTACTACACCATTTTTTTATAGAAAGTATTTATAGAGTAAGCACATCGATGCAAAGTCTATGCGAATATGCATACATATATTTGCAATAAAGTGGGATGTTTGAGCACAATGTTTTTACAGTGCTTTCCATGACGGTTCTACGTCCGGCTGACCGAGGTAAACCTGCGACTTCACTGGCAGATTTTTCAGTAAGACGTCCGTTAGATTAAGAATAGTTGTAATTATGTATTCTGGTAAAACAAAAAGATTAACGTGAAATAAAAAAAAAAGAAATAAAACATTTGTGAGTCAAAATATTGACCACACTAGCTGCCCGCGTTGGCAAGACGGCGTCTTGAGGAGTTCGTGTTTTCTTCCTTCTAAAACCAAACTGACGAATTCCGCTAGGCACTCACCCTCGCTGCAATAAGTCTAGCGAGTGCTAGAAATTTGATCGACTTCGAATATGGCTACAAATGGTGAATGCACGAACTCAAGAATTTTGCTCCTATCCTCTTTGCAGAACTGACTACCAGATCTTACACACTGCAAACATTCCTCTGCTTTTCTATCTTAATTTTGTGTTTAACTAGATAGTCGGCACAGAATACGCTACAGACGCTGTAAGTCGCTGCCATGGCTGAAGGCGTTTTCTCAAGACGCAGCTTCTCGGGACTGGCAGACCACTTCGTTTTGCTTATTAGCGCAGCGCGCCTGTAGTCTTGTTTTACAATCACAAGACCCGCAACCTCCCGATAGCATGTCATGAGAGAGAAATAAGAAAATATAATGCGTTATTGGCTCTCACTGAAGCAACGCACAGAGTATGTCTAAAGAGGAATTCACACATTTTCGTTGAGTTTGACCCAATGCGAGGGCATGCTGTGGCCATAGCTCTATCGGCTCCTAAAAAACGGGGTAAAAACCGGTTTTGTTGGAGCCGACGCAGCAGGTGTCATGGCGACTCGTGCGTCGCAAAGCCGTTGCAGTTGCATCCTGTCGGACTCAACGCAAGTGTGTGAACCGACCTGAAGCAAGTGATAATCAGTTCCTACGAAAAGAAAAAGTGCACCAGGAGAAAACAGGCGATAATTGCTTGTTCTCTGCGGTCTATTCCGTCTCCGGCTCCCGTAAAGCCTCTCTTTAGGTACAACGAGGGAGGCCACCGCCGGCTTGTGGGGTTTGCTTCCTGTCTGCGCCGCCGCCTTTCTGATTTCGTGCTTGTTAAGTCGTTGTCGATAGTATAGCGCGCGCCGCTTCCGGGGCTCGCGACATTTCGCTGTTGACGCCGCCGTTGGCTCCTGGGGAAGCTAGTATATTGACAAAAGTGTTGCGTTGCACCGGTTCCGCCAGCAAGTCAGAGAGATAGAACATCCCTCTGCAAAGTGCGTGCACGTAGAGGGACGAGGCTTACAACAGATGTCCTTGAACCCTGGCAAATCTAAAATTGGAGTAAAGGGTGGTCGTGTGGGTCTTTAGACCTAGCAACTAGGCTTTGCTTTTCTAGCTGCCACTTCGATTGATGCAAGACGATAAAACAGCTTCTGTATCGGCTGAATTCCATCCTTTAAGTACGTCAACAGCGTAGTTAACGACTTTTTTGCCGGTATAAATGCAGGCCTACTTTTGTCGGCTGTTTCAAAAGGAGCCGCTACCACTTACCTAAATCTAGACAATCAGAGAGCCGGAGTTGGACTTACTTCACAAAGGCTTTCAAAGTCACCTCCCGGAACGCTGCGCCCATGAGACACCGTTAACCAGTTCGTGCATTCTCTATTTGACACATTTGTAGTTGACGAATTTTCGCGTACTCGTTGGTATTATTGCAAGGCATGCGAGTGCTTAGAACAATTCTTCAGTCTGTTTTATGAGGGGCCAAAACGGGTTTCTCAAGACACCCTCCTGCCAACGCGGGCAGCTAGTGCGCTCGAAATCTTTACTGATTTTTTTTATTTATTTTTTTATTTTTTATTTTATAAATATTTTTTCTTCGTATCAATAAATATATATTTTAATCTTAGCGGACGTCTTAGTGAAAGTCTGCTAGTGAACTCAAATCTTAACCTTGGTCATCCGGACCTACAACCATCATGTATAGCAGTTCAACAAGCTTGGTGGCTCAAACATTCGTACTCCATTCTGAATACCGATTTAAATATTTGGATACAATTTGCACCACTGTTCTTAGTTTTCTACTACATTTCGTGAATAAAATGTCAGTAGCAGCGGTTACAGGTAAGAAAATGTCGGCTAAATCTCCCAGAACTTGAAACTATACAGGGCAAAACAGGCTGGTTGGTTAAATTAATACTAAAGACGAACAGGGTGGGTCTTCTTTCGATTAGTAAAATACTTTACCTTGAGGGCAGTCCACGAAGACATCACAAAAATATATATAGTAAAAATACACGGAATCAAAAGATAATCTCGTCTGTGGCATTGAGCAAAATGTCGGGGTGCACCTTGGACAGCTGTAACTTTGACGGAAACAAAATAATGCAACATGTTTTGTTTTTTATGAATAAGTAGAAGAGAATGGTGGATAACAGTCACTATAAGTTTCAGGTAACTTGAACTTTCAGTTTTAATGGACCCTTGAATGTTTGTACTTTAGTACAGGTTTAAAGAGACACAAAACTTATAATGTTCCAAATGAAAATATTTTTATATCGTTAGTAAGAACGTTTTAATCAAAATAAATTACGTACGTTTAATGCTGTAGCTATCCAATTTGCTTAGATAACGGCGCAGATATCACGTGAAAAAATGTAAAACAAGCCATGTTTGTGCATATTTGCCGCAAAATATATTTTCCTCACAATGATGTAAATATTTAAATCAATAGTTTCCTATCATATAATATAAATGCAAAATATTTTAGATTTATTATATTAGTAGTTAAGCTGTGTAGGTGTCACCAAACATGATATAAACGAAAACTGCAATAATTGAATAAACCGTTCTTGATTTTTTTTTCAAATATTAAACTTTTGTTAGAGCCTTCTTTGATTACGTTTCCGACACATGTTGAGGAGCAAAATAAAAAGCATTAACAAAAAATAAAAAATACGTCCGCACTCGCGTGCATGATATTATCTGAAGACCGTCTACAACTATTCAACTAGAAGCACAATTCTTGAAGTATACAAAATCACATAGACTAAAATAAATCTGCTAACACACGTGTTTCTTCAACGAAACAGCTGCCACAGACAGTCGCAATACACTTTATATAATCGTTTTCAAGTTTTTTTTTGTTTTTTTTAAGGTTCAAGATGTCTCAACCTTGTCACTCGACTTGCCTAATTCTTAGGTTCTTAGCGACTGGCTTTTCCGTGTCCTTCGCGGGAAGGCAAACACTTCATATTTCTCAGAGTGCATAAATATATTGGGAGGACGCCAGAAGCAAATGCTTAGAGGCACCTGGGCCAATTTCGGCGAAGGCAGCTGACGCGACGCCAGTTTCTTCCTAGTACCACCCATGTGGACCACAGAGCCAACCAACGGGAACGTGGTTGTCGGCGAAACAGTCGTGCTTGACTGCGCCGCCGATGGCTTCCCGGTTCCAAGGATCGCCTGGAAGAGAGCTGAAGGTGAGCTCATTTTAAAGAACCATGACCCCATCATAACGAAGTGGTTTATTCAAATCTCTTGAACACTATAACTGAACTGCAACAGCCGGACCATTTCCGGTCGGTCCTATTTATCTATTTCTTTTGTATCAATAGCAAGCGACATTTACTACAGTTGACTTTCATTTCAATTGTTATGTCCTATTAAGCACCAGTACTCTAAACACCCTGTTAAGAAGCTAATCGATGTTTCTGTGCGATACCATGCAAAAGCAGAAGAAAACAATTGAAAGGACGGTGAACGAACAACCAACAAACGAGGAAAAAATGAGTTAAATATCATGTCGCATACGATGTCTGCCTCTTCGATCGCAGTATGCATGACGCCTCCCTAGGCTCCGCCTCCACTGACTCATCATCAACTATTGTCAATCTCCTTACACTATCTACTGTGGTTCTTAAAATTTATGGGATCAACAAGTTTAGAACATAGCACCAATTGCGAGTTGTCAGTTGTCGATATTGTTTAAGTGCGCGTGAAGCGTGAATGAAGAAACAATTTCCCCCGACTACAATTTTACCACCAGTTCTCTTCCTTCGTCCTCGTTAGCTAAAAGAGGCCTCGTTGAAGTTGTTTTAAAAGAACACGCGAAGTACTGACGCAATAACTCATATTTTACTATCGCATGATGTCGTGCTGCGGCTGCTTGCGTTATTTGCACGTGAAGACTAGTTTTTTGGCGGAATGTCCAAAGGTCATAAGAGTAGAGAGATACGTGACGTGTTCAATTAAGGATCAATTACCACCACTGTTTGTTTTCCATTTAATATGCACCTCCGTATGCAAGTTCAATTTAAGGGTGCAAAGAAGAGCCGCTTTAGTTTTACGCCTCGGCCTGCCTATTTGTAACCGGAAAAGAAATGGCATGAGTCACATAGTATTTCAATAGTCTTATCGATTGATAAAAGAACACTATATCGGCTGGAGAAAATGGCATGCTCCTTTGGGTCAACCTGCGCCTCGTCCGGCCATATTGCTAGTGCATATTTAAGTCGGTTTGTGTTTTCGTGTTGTCGGCTTAACATTAATAATCCAGAAGTGTTGAAACTGTCTTTCATTTAGGTTATTCAATAAAATAAATCTTGAGTTGCGCTAGATGATTCATAGGTGCCATTAGCTTTATACAAGAGGTTTGGTGTGTGACTTCTTTTCGGGGGATAAGAAACAATGCATATTTCTTGGAGCTCGAAAAAAGTGTTTTTGCCAAAGAAAACAGGATAGCAGGCAAAGCCCTCAAATTCTCATTATTAAGAACGGAGGTTTGGTCTACCAATATGGTACTATTTTTACGAACCATGCAAATTATAATATTTTGGACACTTTTTTTGATATCAGGCAATATAATAACTCTGTGTTACAACCTTCCGAAATAGCTTTTAGAAAATTGGCGTAATGTTTCCAACAACAAGCGCTCGGTATAATAAGACGTATACTAGTGCATAGCCTTAACTTTAGTTTAAAATATGATTTGCGTCTTAACATAATAACTTCAAAGAGCGTAGCTAGGATGTGTTTGCGTGTTAGATAGAGCGGGGTATAAATTAATCGTAGAAATGTCGACTTCTTTGTGTGGACAAGTGTTACCGGTGATTTGGGTCGTGACCCCCAGTGGAGTCGAGAGATTATGCATGGGGTGGGTGAGCTGCGCGAGATTCTAAACACATGCAAACTGGAGCTCTTGGTGGCATTGATAAAAACTAAGTACAGGTCGCAGCTGAACATCCAGCCAGAACTGAGAGTTGCGGTTATCATCTCTGAGTTCTCGTTTATGAAACTGTGGTCTAACAAACAAGCTTGCTTTTGTAATTTAGTGAGAAACTGCAATTGCTGATGATGTGTTTTTTGCTTGGGGAGGGGCTGGATGGGCTTGATGGTTTTTGCTCACCTTGTTTACTTTTACTTATTAAATGACAAATAAAATGATAGCGTCAATTTCATGTTTGATTTTTCATGCACTGAAATTCTAAAATTTGTGGCATCGCGAAAAGTCCGGAAACAGAGGGTGGGAGATAAAATATTTAATTTTTGCGGGTGGCAACGTTAGCACAGTTTTTTATTAACTGGTGAAGTCCATATACATAGAAACAAGTGGTCATACAGCTAATACTTGCAGCTCATTTTGTAAATAGCTCTCATATTATTTGTTGTTGCCACAATAAATGCAAGGGTGCAAAGGTGCAAGCGAGTTGAACCAGGATAACGCTAATACCTGGACAACGAGGACATAGGGCACACACAAATCTCTAAACACAGCTAGGTGACTTGGACATTCAATTTATATTTCAGAAGCAAGCTATACAAGTGAGTAGAACTTGTTTAGTGTGGTGAATTTTTGAATAATACAAATATTACCAAAGTGATAATGTTACTATTTATGCAGCACCAAATAATTTGGTAACATCATGGGCAAGAGAAAACCCTAAAAATGTATCGGTATACAGACTGCTCTATTGAGATAAAAGCATATGGAAATATATCACCACTAGTCATGCTGAGGTTTCAGTCTTATTAACACACCGTCACACATGTACGTATTTCTTCATTAGCTCGCTTGACAAGATCCCCTTTAATGATGGCATATTATTTGCAGGTAATGAGCCGAGAAATTTCGAGAGGCTCACGACCAGTTACCGCGTCCAGATGCTGAGCAACGGAAGCCTCGTCGTGTACAAGATGCAGAAATTTCTGACAGCGGCTTTATCTTTGTGAAGCGCACAATGGTATTGGCGCTGGACTCAGCCGTGTCGTCAATTTCTGTCAATGGTAATGAACGTGGTTTATTCAATTTAGTTTTCTATCCAGATCACATAGCAACTTGTGAAAGCAGGGATCAACTAGCACGTTTTGCTTTCATTCACTATTTTGAAATTAACATATTAATCAAGTGTATTATTTATTTTGCAGATGTATACAATGTCCAGTAGCCCTCGGAGTGGTTGTTTTATAAATCCCTGTAGTCTAAAACAAACAAAAAATGTATGCAAATTATATTTTATAAAAAACATAGAATATTAGGTTATCCCATTGAGCATACTGATTATTTAAAATTGCATAACTTAATAAAACCTTATTGGTAGGCTTGATTCTTGTCGCAATATTCGCAACAGTGTATGAGGTGCTGGTCTCACCTATTACCACGTGTATATTTGAAATATACTTCATACCAAATAGGTAGTGGTATCGATTTGAACATTTATATTTGCCATTTGATATAGCGAATGAGCGTTCTAAGAAAAATAAATCACCACTGATACATTCATTTTTTTATGAATTGCTATTTCCGTGATATTCGACTGACAGGGTGCGTCTGGTTTCAAAAATGTTTGCTTGGTGCTGGTTTCCTTTTTTCATTGGACTAGGACATTTTAAATGACACTCGACGAGAACAAAAATTATAACCAACAGTTTCGTGGGTTTCTTATGTTTTTCTTGTTTACTATATATGCAATTGGTTTATACCGTGGGCTGATATACATCCGGGTATTTCATCGCTTTCAGTGCCCCCGAGTTTTTCAACAAAGTTTTCCAGCCAGAACGTGAAGCGTGGCCAAGACGCTGTATTACGATGTGATGCTTCAGGTGATCCAGAATTAATAATCATGTGGGAGAAAGACAAACAACCCATCGATCTGACCATTGAGAAAAGGTGATCTCTAAATGATAAGATATCCTATTGCTATTAACTACTCAATATATTCAATATTATTTGATTCAATATACCATTTTATGATAGAAACTAGGTACATGACTACCGCACTGATAACATACATTAAAAGTAATATGTTTTTGTATTAAGGTGAAGTTCAATTAAAGGCATTTGTCAAAATATTATTTGACCTTACACAAATAATAGTTTAACAAGCCCTAAACTGGGCTCGTTTTGTTAACCTGAGCAAACATACAAATAGACATCTGAAATTTGAAAAATGGCTTGATATGTTCACATCTAATATGTGATCCTTTGTACAATATGTAATAATTTGTAATATCGTGTATGATTCTGTTAAAATATATATTCAGCTGATTTTCATATATATATATATATATATATATATATATATATATATATATATATATATCTGCCGAATGCACTGTTATGTTGAAGGATAGGAGAAACATAAAATCTGACATAATATTTTAAGGTGTTATTTTCTCATTAGAAACAACCTATGCAGTTAGCTTAATTGTGTATCTGTTTTGGTAGAGTTCAAATGGGTATACTCTTATATAATTTTCCTTCTAAACGACCACAGGTTCTCCTTGTTCGAAGAGACTTTAGATGGAAGGCTTGCATCATCGCTAACGATTTCATCAACTGAGAGGTGGGATGGGGCCCTCTATACCTGCATTGTTAGAAATCCATTCGGTTCCGACGAGACGAATGTGCAGCTGCTTGTGCAAGGTTTGTGGCGTCCCAATAAATATATAACGTTTTAGTTAAATATATCAATATGAACACAACTAGGTAGTGCGCTTGCGTTTGCTAAAAACAGCACTTAAAAACGTGGTGTCAATAATGCGGATTTGTATTATTGGTATATTTTTATTTACATTAGGTACGTGTTTTGACTCGAACATGCTACAGAAGGTAAATGTAAGAACACGCGTGGATGCACTGGTGTTCATTTCGTAAGTCGTACAACTTAAAAAACAAGCTGCTGTTATTTTTTTTGTGTTAAATGACAAAATTTTTGTAATATATAAGTATAAATAATAAAAATATATAATTATAAATTATAAAAATTAAATAATAAATTTGCTAAAAGCTAAATACAAAATACTAAGTTAAAAGGCATTTAGCATTTTAATTTACTATTCCTCTCCCATTTTCGTCTTCTCTTATCATGCATTAAACAATCAGTTGATAGTAAGCGCTTGTCTTGTCTCTAACTTTGTCTGTCCTTGTCCTTTGCGCTTTTTTAATTGAGATGTTTACCCAAATAGCCCAGCAGTTAATTTTTATTGGACGCTGTCATTTAAACAATAGGAAACTATCGCGTCGAGGTAGGCAAAAGACCGTAAATTACAGTCACTTAACCAAAATGTAAAAAAAATATAATTGAAGGCAAAAATAATGCATATTTCCGTCATTGGGTATATATAGCGCCCTTACATTGCTTATAAAGGAATAATGCTGATTTTGTCGGACAGACACCTTAACCCTCTCTCATCTCGCTAATTTCAATTATTCCCCATATCACTGGATGATTGGCTCCATGCTTTGTTTGGGAAAATAAGCGGCAGAATACAATTAGAGGTTTGGAGGCGCTATCACTACTATAACGAATATCAAAAAATGAAGAAAAAAACCCGCTGTATGGGATATGCAAGGCATTTAAAAAGGTTAACTGTAAGAAATGCGATATGTCTATTTTCCCGCAAAGCACTCCAGCAGACTGCGTGCTTGAGGAAGTACGGAAGGATCTAGGCGAACAACTGCCTTAAAATCAATTTATACATAAATAAATAATAATATAAAACATCTGTGCATAGGCATTAACATGACTTAAACAGGTGAAATGTCGTGCTTAGTGCTTGAGCCAAGAGCGTCCTTGTCGAGTCCAGTCATATATGAAGAGTCGTTATCTTCCAAGATCTCTATGTAAATCACAGTAATTAGCTATTTCCACTAATTTCCGTAAAAGTAATGGCATGGGATCACGTGGAGTCTTCAGGCCCAAAGGTTAAAGAGACAACCATGATGAGTTTGGTGGAGACGACTCTAATATTAATTAATACGTACTTCAGGATAAATGAGTGTAAACTGCGGAAGTGCCTCAGGCTACGTGGCATGTAGGTTACAGCTACCCTCGCTGCGACTTAAAAAAAATACAAAAAAAAACAACATATCAACTGTTTGCAAAAAAGAAAAATGGTATGCGATATTTTTAACTAATATTAAACGTAGAAAAAAAAACTACATCTGAAGACACGTTTTTTTGGAAGTAGAAGCTGGACTACGGTCCATATTTATTTTTGTATTTTTTCAGAACCTCCATCTGCCCCAACAGAAGTGAGAGCCGCAAAAATTGCAAGTCGCACCGTGGAAATTATGTGGTCTCCATCTTACAATGGAAACAGTCCAATAAGGAAGTATCACGTGCATTTTACAAACACCACAAGTACGCACCTACCACACATATCGCCATCTTGATGTTAAATATGTTATGTTATCTATGCGGCATAACGATATTCCTACATGAAAAGTGCAGTTAAAGCAAATGCAAGAATGGCTACTTGCTGTTTAAAATATATATTCGGTTCCCAGCATTTTCTACGCTTGAAAAGTTGCTTTGCTTAACGGTGACAATATATTATTTCAGCTATGAAAATAGGCGGTATCATATAAAAATTGAAATTGTTGAAACAGATGTAGTGAACTTAACAGAGCAATATAAAATTTCAGTAATATTTAATGTTTCAAAAAGAAACAAAAAGTATATACACGCTATATTGAACTAAAGAACTGAGATCCATAATAGCACTAATGACATACATATTTTGCATGTGTTGAAGTCTTTGTCAGCAGAATGTGTGCATTTAGCATGTTTCGCTTTGACCTGAAAAATGTGTTCAATCTTGTATGGTAAAGAATCATGTTGACGACTTCTGAATAGAAATCGTAACTTACACGGATTCTTTTCAACAGCCAGTTGGGATTCTTCAAGCAGTGCACTTCTGTTATCCGTTTCCGGGACTGAGAACCGTGCTACGATTTACAAACTTTACCCGATGACAACCTACAGAATACGAATCACAGCAGAAAATTCTCTGGGTCACAGCCCACCCAGTGATACGCTGGAAGTGACCACAACCGAAGAAGGTAACGTTTCAAATTACAGTTTCTTGTTTTTCATTATTACCGTTTCGTAAAAAAACTACAACTAAATTAATGTACTCTCCCTTTGAAGCTACGGTCTCTGACAGCTAATTATTCTCATAGCGTACTGACTCCAGAACATTAAAAACACTATATTCAAAGATAGCGCGACGTTAGGCGGTAAAAACGCGGATGAACCAATCACAACTCAAGACGCATGAGCAAAATAGATCCCGCCGTTTGCATAGGTTCTCACTGCTCCACATTGTATGTTCTTTAGGCTTTGCATATTTGTTTTAAAGAGCCGCGAAAGCGACAATAATGCGGTTTTGTAGAGGAAAGTTATACACCCAAGGAGACATAATATTAAGAGGCTAGTCGTCACGATAACTCAAATAATTAACTAAAATTTGCTAGTCAACATTTGAATTTCTGAAAGAAGACACTAAGTTCCTATTTTGAGCGCTTTGAACGTAATCGAAACCACTAAGTGAGTAATTTGATATACACTTCATGCTCGTAGGAAGTGCAGTAATGCGCTAAAGTTACCATTCGTGCAAGAGTCACAAGGCTAGCGGTAAAAGCACACCCGAATGATAAGAGAATAAATAAAACGCTAGGGCTCGTTATTGTGCGGTTGCCTTGCAGCCTGCTGCACGCGAGTTAACTTTTGCGGTCCACTGTAGCTTCCGACGGGCTCACAAGTTTTTTATATACATTTTTACTGTTAAGGAGTTTAGATGACGACCAGCAAGTTTCTTATTTGATTTATGTTTATTTTAACTATTTAAAAATATATTTAACATATTTCAGTGATTATCACACTTTATTTGGACGATTAGCCATCTTTATGATGTCACCTTTGGCCGTATAAAACTCTCGCGCAAACCGCATTGGAGTAGCATTTACGGCCCTTTTAAACCAAAATTGTAAAGCCTAAAAGAAAAAAAACTTGTACAGCAAGCGACAACGTAAGAAAGGCGGTGCGTGTTCAGACCCTTGCATAATAATATTGATACTTTAGCAAATGCCATTGCGACATCAGGCAATAAAATTTCGTCCGAGCACAAGCTACGAAGATAGATACCTGAACATAAGATGTATAGCTCCGCATTTGTTTAAGCTCTAGGTGACTGCGGTGGCATCCTTGTGCTGTAGGTATTTTCGTTCTATCTATTTATATCTGCATATTTTTGTGCTACATCAAGCGTATCTTAAAAGTGCGTTAAATGCGAGGTAATCATCTGCGAATACGAATATTTAAATCTTGTCGGATCGCCGCTTATTCAATGTTTCAAACTTAGACACATATTTATAATTATTAAAGTATATGAATTTCAAAAATAACGTAAGTGCGCATGTGAGGTGGTACATACTGAACACTTTGAAGCAACCGAGACTGATGGCATACGAATGCTGACACCAAGAGAAGAGAGAAGAATGTCTGCAGATGAAATATCCGGTATATAATGATGACTTTATGGAAGAGAATATCACGTGCAGTAACAAAGGCTATCTAACCCTAACACACACTGACCCGTAAATTCGCACTAGACTAATGAGAGGAATAGCTTGAAACCACTCTCATAAAATGTTTATTGGGCTTCAATAACAAAACCGGAATTTTCATTATTTATAATGGCTTAATGCAACGGAATTTAAATACTGTGTTAGCTACATGTTTTCTAAAAACCAGCAGAAAAACACGCGTAAAGTCATCTTGCATGTGCGCTTTCATACATACCAATGCATAATCTGACAAAAACATTTGCAATCCTCACTTTTTAAACTGTTATTATAAAGGTGACTAATTGAAAAAAATGCTAAACAACACAAGGATAAGACTCACTCGTTCACCGCTCAGGTTAAAAATAAGTAGAAAGAGTGTACAGAAAAGATAGAGCTCGCAGAAATACGAAAGATCAATGAACGTGTATGTTTTTACGGCTTTCATTGCAAATAAATTAACGGTTCATAAGAGTTTCCTTTCAGGCAAATATCGTAAATTTGTTTTATATGATTGATGTTTCCTGCCTGCTTAGCATTTTTATCTGATAATCAGCTTGGTCGTTATCTTCGTGGCTTGGTTTCCTAATTGATTATTAACCAACAACTCCGGGAGGTCCGCCACTTCACGTCAAGGTAGAAGCAACTGGCTCTCAGTCATTGAAGGTCACTTAGGAGGTAAGTTCACTGTTTTAGGCATTTTGTGCGCAATAAGATAACGATTACTTATTTAGACACGCTAAATAAGAAAAAAATCAACAGGAATGTATTATGCAGCGTTCTGCAGTTTTTTACAAGCATTATGCAATCCTATCAAAGGCTTTTGGTGTATACTACCTAAATTAAGCTATGAAGTATGCAAGATATGTTGCAATGGTGGAGGTTACTGCAAGTAGGAGAGGGAGGTGTAGGAATGCATAACCTTTTCTATTTCATAACTGAAATATTTACAGACCTAACTTTGAAGGCGCAGAATCACCATAATCTACAAGCAAACGTTTTTGCGGAATGAGAGGAAAATCAACTTGTTGTAATTGTGGGAACGAGTCTTAACAGGTGTAAGGACAGAAACTGCCTAATCTCATTCCAGTTACCTAGAGTCTGATAAAATATATGTCGATACTAGAATATAATTACGTGAAGACGAGATAGTCACATTGTATACTGACTTTAAACTCGGTTTTAGCAGCTTTGTTGATTCTAGAATGCCAAACCTTTAAAACGAAGATAAAAAGGTTAGCTACGAAGTTTTAATTTGTGGAAGGGTGGCAAGGCCGCTCATAATTCGTTGCATACTGAATTATCCACAACATTATTCCTGTTTAGTATTAGACTGACTGGTTTCTTCAATGATGGTGATGCACACTTAAAATATAAGAAAAAATAGTGCAGAGCGATATCTACCGTGAGTAGGGTGAGGATGGAATAATAAAGATGAAAGTAAGAAACGCATGCTTCCAAGATCTCAGTTTGGAGCAGTGATAGTGTATTTCTCCACACACGCGAATATAAAGGGCGAATGTATATATTTTTCGTCGTCATAACAATCCCAGTAACTTGTCTGCATCATGTAGCATCACAATCTCCTGAAAACAATGAACTACAGCAATATAGTATATAATTTGGTATTCACAATTTTAAGTCTTTTATAACCACGACAATTCACCACTCAAATTTTGTTACGTGCCATTCTTTCCTAAAGCCACCTCGAAAGAGCTTCATTATGGGCAGCTCAGAGGTTACTATATTAGGTACAAGGAAGAAGGCAAAATGGAGGCTAGTTTCAGTACAAAACGTTGGAGGCCTTGGATTTAAATACTGTCTCTCAGAGGCACCTTATGACTATCTGACAGACCTCAAGCGCAAGACAAGTTGTACAGTCAGGTTCAGGCACTTCAACCAGTGAAGGCGCCGGCCCAATGTCAGACGATGTAGAGCTCCACAACGCTGGATGCAGGTGTGCACGCCGTTCTCTTAAATGTTTGTGTTAAAACAATTTTACTGAACCCTTCCGCGCAATGTTTTTGCATAAATGTTACTTCTTTTCGTTGCATTTCATCTGTGTTTTCGCAATAATTTGTATAAAACCATAGTATTTTTAATGTTTTAAAATAATTGTACATAATAAATAGCCGACACTAAGGGAGCTACATAAACTACAGGGTGAAACAGGGAGAGCGAGCGAGGCTCTTTAAATCGAGGCGGAAAATTCGGTTTCTTAACCTATCGCGCTACGACTTTGTGCAGCGTTGCCCACAGATGGTGCATTTTTTTTTGTAAAATTTGCAAAGAACGAGGTTGCCTGAGGAAAAAGTCGCGAAAAGAAAATCAGCAGAACCCATCCTTTGGGAATGATTATCTACGTTAATGCGAATAGCATCAAACGGTGCGGAGTTATGCGCGTTCGTCAGGTGGCCGGCACACTCTAGATACGCCAGCCCACTCTTGAGGCGATTCTAAATTTGTTGACACTTTCACAGCCCTGCGCACGATCTCCACAGCCCAGCACGTGCGTTTGTGTCACTTAGGAAGGCGAGCAAAGCACGCGCCATACGCACAAACACTCAAAATGGTACCGACCAGACTTTCTGGCGTCTCAGCTAGTCTCAACCAACGGTACTCCTAAACGGTTGTTTATATCTTTACCATAGGACGCGCTTTACAGCGCTGTCACAGCTACCGGTGCGCGCGCGTTCCATGCACGAGGGCTCATTCCGCTCTCGTGAGGCTGAGCACGGCCGCTACATCACCCTCTCCCGAGCGCGGGAGAGGGTGAGCTAGCGGCCGTGCTAAGCCTCACGAGAGCGGAATGAGCCCTCGTGCGTGGAACGCGTAACCGTAGCTGTGACAGCGCTGTAAAGCGCGTCCTATGGTAAAGATATAAACAACCGTTTAGAGTGCGTTGAATGACTGCCTTCATAGCTCTGTGGTTAGCGCGTCTGCCTGCTGATCAAAGGGTCAACGGTTCGAATCCCAGCCGGCGCCGGTCTTTTTTATTTATTTATCGACCCGCGGCGTAAGAGGTTAGATAGCCAGATAGATAGATAGGTAGATAGATAGATACATAGACGAAAAGTGCGTGAAGTATC
>JAZHYW010059895.1:0-19637 GCA_037355805.1 Ixodes ricinus | reverse complement strand
TCCAATAAGTCTTAGCGAGTGCTAGAAATTCGATCGACTTCGAATATGGCTACAAATGGTGAATGCAGAAGTCGAGAATTTTGCCCTATCCTCTTTGCAGAACTGACACCCAGATCTTACACACTGTAAACATTCCTCTGCTTTGCTATGTTGAGTGTGTGTTTACCTAGATAGTCGGCACCGAATACACTACAGACGCTGTAAGTCGCTGCCATGGCTGAAGGCGTTCTCTCAAGACTCAGCTTCTCGGTACTGACGACCACTTCGTTTTGTTTATTACCTCAGCGCGCCTGTAGTCTTGTCTTACGATCACAAGACCCCGCAACCTCCCGATAGCATGACATGAGAGAGAACAAAGAAATATAATGCGTCATTGGCTCTCACTAAAGCAACGCACGAGTATCGTCTAAACAGGAATTCACACATTTGCGCTGAGTCTGACACAATGCGAGGGTTGCTGTGGCAACAGCTCCGTCGGCTCCTTCAAAACCGGGTAAAACCGGTTTTGTTGGAGCCGACGCTGCTCTTGTCATGGCGACTCGTGCGTCGCAAGCCGTTGCAGTTTCACTCTGTCGGACTCAACGCAAGTGTGTGAATCGACCTTAAGCAAGTGACAATCAGTTCCTCGAAAAAAAAGTGCGCAGCACAAAACCTGCCATAATTCCGTGTGCTCTGCGGTCCATGCACTCTTCGGCTCCCGTAAAGCCTCTCATTAGGTACACGAGGAGGCCACCGCCGGCTTGTGGGGTTTGCTTTCTGTCTGCGCCGCCGCCTTTCTGATTTCGTGCTTGTTAAGTCGTTGCCGATAGTATAGCGCGCGCCGCTTTCAGGGCTCGCGGTATTTCGCTGTTGACGCCGTCGTTGGCTCCTGGGGAAGCTAGTATATTGACGAAAGTGTTGGTTTGCACCGATCCCGCCGGCAAGTCAGAGCATTAGAACATCTCTTTGTAAAGTGCGTGCACGTAGGGACAGGCTTACGACAAATGTCCTTGAACCCTGGCGACTCTAAAATTGGTTTAAAGAATGGTAGAGCGGGTCTTTAGATCTAGCGACTTGGCTTTGCTTTTCTAGCTGCCACTTCGATTGATACAAGACGATAAAACAGCTTCCGTAACGGATGAATGTCATCCTTTAAATACGCCGACAGCGTAGTTATCGACTCTTTTGCCGGTATAAATTCAGGCCTACTTCTGTCTGCTGTTTCAAGTAGAGCACTATATAGCTCCTACGGAGCAGAGTAGCGCATATCCTTTGACCCGCGTGTTTCGCCGAGAACATGGCCCACAGAGCAGCTCGGCGCAAGTCACGTGGTACTCACGGTTCCAGGAGGCGGCCTGCCCTATGGGAGAATACATGGAGCTCGACGCAACACGGCCGATTAAAAATAGACGCCGAGTTTACACTTTTCAAAACTAGTCTGTCGTCAAGTTAGTAAAGCACTGAATACTTTATCAAAGTTTTAATAATATTGGATGCGTGTGAAAAGTTTGAGAAGGCAATTTCCAAGGCAATGGCATTTGAAGCAGACGATTGTTTTACGCAGCGGAGATGGACTTTACGGATTGGCCGGAGCGGGTCACGTGAACGGTGTCACGTTGCCGCGTCGTCTGCTGCATGATGCCGCTCAGGAAATTTAAAAAAAAATTAAGTTATTACATGGCACAAAACTTAGCGCGAATTAGTGTAAACTGTTCCTTTATTATGTAAAAAACGATTATCGTTACGTACATCCCCAAAATAATCAAGAAACAGCAATTTTATCACGTTCCCCATGCATTTGTGACCGGCGTTGGAACCCCCGGGCGTTCGCCGCTAGTCGCCGAGAGATGGCATTCTAGATTGCGCTACTCTGCTTCCGAAGGAGCTATAGGCAGCCGCCAACGGCCAGGCGGCGCCAGCAGGCTGGAGCGCACGGTTATACCCTGTCTTGTTGTAACTTGGCAAATGGCGAACGATAAGCCCCACATTGCGTGCCGAAGGCTTCGAAATGCGCGACGTATACGAGCGCAACGCACACATATTGGAGCATGACGCAGCGAAAAGCCTGATACTGCTTCGGAGTTGAGGCGCGCTCCGGTGATACGCAGTCACGTTCCGATTGGCCCGCCAGGGCCGTAGCTTCCGCTCAACTGGCACATTACGCGATCACGGCTTCCTGGGATACCCAGTATTTCTTGCTTCAGACACTAGGCATCAGCGGCGCCACCAGAGTAATAGCTCACGTTTGAACAATGCAGCCGCCACTCCCAGGGGTACCCAATATTTCTTGCTTCAGTCGCTAGATGGCGCCAAACCAAACAGCATTGCGGGTTGCCTATATAGTGCTCTAATTTCAAGAGGAGTCGCTGCCACTTACCTAAATCTATACAATCAGAGAGTCAGAGTTGGACCTACTTCACAAAGTCTTTTAAAGTCTCCTCCAGGAACGCTGCGCCCGTGAGACAGCGTTAATCAGTTCGTGTCATTCTTTATTTGACACATTCGTAGTTGACAAATTTTCGCGCACTCGTTGGTAATATTGCAAGGCATGCGAGCGCTTAGCAACAATTCTTCAGTTTGTTTTATGAGGGGCCAAAAACGGACTTCTCAAGACACCCTCCTGCCAACGCAGGCAGCTACTGCGCTGTAAATATTTTCTGGTTTTTATTTTTTTTTTTTTTCATTTTGAATTTTATAATTATTTTAATCTTAGCGGACGTCTTAGTGAAAGTCTGCCAGTGAACTCAAATGTTAACCTTGGTCATTTGGAGCTACAACCATCATAAATAGCAGTCTCAGCATGCTTGGTGGCTCAAACATTCGTACTCCATTCCGAATACAGATTTACATTTTTGGATATAATTTGCACCACTGTTCTTAGTTTCCAACTACTTTTTGTAAATAAAATGGCAGTAGCACAGCGATTACAGGTGAGAAAATGTCGGCTAAATCTCCCAGAACTTGAAACTTTAAAGGGCAAAACAGGCTGGTTGGTTAAATTAATACTAAAGACGAACAGGGTGGGTATTTTTTAATCAGTAAAATACTTTAACTTAAGCGCAGTCCTCGAAGACATCACAAATATATATCTAGTAAAAATACACGGAATCGAAAAGATAATCTCGTCTGTGGCATTGAGCAAAATGTCGGCGTGAAAGGTGCACCTTGGACAGCTGTAACTTTGACGAAAAACAAAATAATGCAACATGTTCTTTTTATGAATAAGCAGAAGAGGATGGTGGAGAACAGTCACTATAAGTTCCAGGAAAATTTGACTTTCTTTTTAATTGACCCTTGATTCTTTGTACTTTAGTACAGGTTTAAAGAGACACAAAACTTTTAATATTCTAAATCAAAAAATATTTTAAATCGTTGGAAAGAACGTTTTAATAAAAATAAATTGCATACGTTTAATGCTGTAGCTATCCAATTCGCTTAGATAACGGCCCAGAAATCAAGTGAAAAAATGTAAAATAAAGAGATGTTTGCGCATATGTGCCGCGAAATATATTCCCCCACAATGCTGTACATGTTTAAATCAAAAGATTCCATCATATAACAAAAGTGCAAAATATCTGAGATTTCTTATATTAGTAGTTTGCTGAGTAGGTGTCACCAAACATGATATAAACGAAAACTGCAATAATCGAAAAGGGCCGTTCTGGCGCAATGATTTTTTTTTTCAAATATTGAAGTTTTGCTAGACCTTTTTTTATTACGTTTCCGACACGTGTTGGGGAGTAATATAAAAAATACATTAACAAAAAAAGAAAAAAATAGTCCGCACTCGCGTGCATGATATTATCTGAAGACCGTCTACAACTATTCAACTAGAAGCACAATTCTTGAAGTATACAAAATCACATAGACTAAAATAAATATGCTAACACACATGTTTCTGCACACATGTTTCTGCACAAATGTTTCTGCATGTGCCGCTGTTCAGCGGACCAGCTGCCACAGACAATCGCAACACACTTTATTTAATCGTTTGCAAGTTTTTTTTTTTGTTTTTTTTTTACGTTTAAGATGTTTTAATTTTGTCACTCTGACTTGCCTAATTCTTAGGTTTTAGCGACTGGCTTTTCCGTGTCCTTCGCGGGAAGGCAAACACTTCAGATTTCTCAGAGTGCATAAATATATTGGGAGGACGCCAGAAGCACATGCTTAGAGGCTCCTGGGCGAATTTCGGCGAAGGCAGCTGACGCGAGGCCAGTTTCCTCCTAGTACCACCCATGTGGACCACAGAGCCAACCAACGGGAACGTGGTTGTCAGCGAAACAGTCGTGCTTGACTGCGCCGCCGATGGCTTCCCGGTTCCAAGGATCGCCTGGAAGAGAGCTGAAGGTGAGCTCATTTTAAAGAACCATAACCCTATCATAACGAAGTGGTTTATTCAAATCCCTCGAAGACTATAACTGAACTGCAACAGCCGGACCATTTCCGGTCGGTCCTATTTATCTATTTATTTTGTATCAATAGCAAGCGACATTTACTACAGTGGACTTTCATTTCAATTTTTTAAGGCCCTATTAAGCACGAGCACTCTAAACGCCCTATTAAGAAGCTAATCGATGTTTCTGTGTGATATTATGAAAAAGCAGAAGAAGGCAATTAAAAGGGTGGTAACGAACAACCAACAAACGAGAAAAAAAAAGTTAAATATCAAGTCACGTATGCTGTCTGCCTCTTCAATTGCAGTATGCATGACAACTACCATGCTCCGCCTCCACTGACTCATCAACTATTGTCAATCTCCTCACATTACCTACTGCGGTTCTTAAAATTTATGGGACCAACAAAGTTTAGACTATAGCACCAGTTGCGAGTTGTCAGTTGTCGATATTCTTTAAGTGCGCGTGAGCGTGAATGAAGAAACAATTTCCCCCGACACAATTTTACTACCAGTTCTCTGCCTTCGTCCTCGTTAGCTAAAAAGAGGCATCGTTGGAGCTGTTTTTAAAAGAACAGGCGAAGTACTGAAGCAATAACTCATATTTTACTATCGCATGATGTCGTGCGGCGGCTGCTTGCGTTATTTGCACGCGAAGACTAGCTTTTTTGGCGGAATGTCCAAGGGTCATAAGAGTAGAGAGATACGTGACGTTTTCAATTGAGGACCAATTACCACCACTGTTTTTTTTTTTTCATTTAATATGCACCTCCGTATGCAAGTTCAATTTAAGGGCGCAAAGACGAGCCGCTTCAGTTTTACGCCTCGGCCTGCCTATTATGGAACCGGGAAAGAGATGGCATGAGTCACATATTATTTCAATAGTCTTATTGATTGATAGCAGAACACTATATATGGCTGGAGAAAATGGCATGCTCCTTTGGGGTCAACCTGCGCCTCGTCCGGCCATATCGCTGGTCCATATTTAAGTCGGTTTGTGTTAGAGTGTTGTCGGCTTAACGCTAATAATCCAGAAGTGTTGAAAGTGTCTTTCATTTAGGGTATTCATTAAAATAAATTTTGAGTTGCGCTAGATGATTCATGGGTGCCATTAGGTTTATAAAAGAGGTTTGCTGTGTGACCTCTTTACGGCGGATAAGAAACAATGCATATTTCTTGGAGTTCGAAAAAAAAGTGTTTCTTGCCAAAGAAAACGGGCTAGCAGGCAAAGCCCTCAAATTCTCATTATTAAGAACATAGGGTTGGTCTACTAATATGGTACTATTTTTACGAACCGTACAAATTATAAATTTTGGATATATTTGTTTATATCAGGCAATATAATAACTTTGTGTTACAACCTTCCGAAACAGGTTTTAGAAAATTGGCGTAATTTTTCCAACTAAGAAGCGGTCGGGTAATAAGACATATACTAGAGCACAGCCTTAACTTTAGTTTAAATTATGATTTGCGTCTTAACATAATAACTTTCAAAGAGCGTAGCTAGGATGTGTTTGCGTGTTAGACAGAACGGGGTATAAATTAATCTTAGAAATGTCCACTTCTTTGTGTAGACCAGTGTTACCGGTGATGTGGGTCATGACCCCGAGTGGAGTCCCGAGAGCCAGAACATGCATGCATGGGGTTGGTGAGCTGCGCTGGATGATAAACACATGCAAACTGGGGCTTCTTTGGTGGCATTGATAAAAACTAAGTACAGGTCGCAGCTGAACATCCAGCCAGAACTGAGAGTTGCGGTTTCATCTCTGAGTTCTCGTTTAGAGAAACTGTGGTCTAACAAACAAGCTTGCTTTTGTACTTTAGTGAGGAACTGCAATTGCAGATGATGTGTTTTTTGCTTGAGGGGAGGGGCTGGATGGGCTTGATGGTTTTTCGCTCACCTTTTTACATTTTACTTATTACATGACAAATAAACGGTAGGGTCAATTTAGTGTTTTATTTTTCATGCACTGAAATTCTAAATTTTGTGGCATCGCGAAAAGTCCGAAACAGAGGGTGGGGGTTAAAATATTTAAATTTTGTGGGTGGTAAGTTAGCACAGTTTTTTATTAACTGGTGAAGTCCATATACATAGAAACAAGTGGTCATACAGCCAATACTTGAACTCATTTTGTAAATGGCTCTCATATTATTTGTTGTTGCTACAGTAAATGCAAGGGTGCAAAGGTGGAAGCGAGCTGGACAAGGATAACGCTAGTACATGTACAACGAGGACATAGGGCACACAGAAATCTCTAAACACAGCTAGGTGACTTGGACATTCAACTTATATTTCAGAAGTAAGCTATACAAATGTGTAGATCTTTTTTAGTGCGGTGAATTTTTGAATAATACAAAAATTATTAAATTGATAATGTTACTATTTATGCAGCACCAAATAATTTGGTAACATCATGGGAAAGAGGAAACCCTAAAAACGTATCCGGTATACAGATTGCTTTATTGAGATATAAGTATATGGAAATATATCACCATGCTAGTCGCATGCTGAGGTTTCAGTCTTATTAACACACCGTCACACATGTTCGTATTTCTTCGTTAGCTCGCTTGACAAGATCCACTTTAATGATGGCATATTATTTGCAGGTAATGAGCCGAGAAATTTCGAGAGGCTCACCACCAGTTATCGCGTCCAGATGCTGAGCAACGGAAGCCTCGTCGTACAAGATGCAGAAATTTCTGACAGCGGCTTTTATCTTTGTGAAGCGCACAATGGCATTGGCGCTGGACTCAGCCGTGTCGTCTCACTTTCTGTCAATGGTAATGAACGTGGTTTATTCAATGTAATTTTCTATTCACACCACTTAAAGGGCAACTCCGCTTCATTTTTGGTTTTGAAAAACAATGCAGTCCTCTTCAGTGTCGACTAGGAGGACCACACGTCAAATATTACGACGCAGTTCTGTCTAAATGTTTCTTAAACGGTCCGGCAAGCTTTGCAACTCGCCAAGTTGCCAAAATCGGCTGACTCGAGCGGGCGAATTCAGGCGCAACCAACAGCGCAGTCAAGGCTACGAGCATGGGCGGAGCCAACATTGAGCTAAACGTCATCTTCATGGCCCCGTTTTGCTTGTTTTTACTTCTCCGATCGAGCGTAGCGCATGACGTCAGCAACTTTGCCTCTCCGCACTCAGCGGTGTCCACGTGATTGGCGTACGCGCCTGCGCAGCGCGCTTCTTGGGAGCAGACCGGCCGCCCGCCGTGGTCCCGCCGTTACCGCCGTCTTTCGCGTCACAACCACTGTCGTCGTCTCACCGTTTGTGATTATTGTCTCTCGGAGTTTCGTCCACACCTATCGGACACCACGTGCACAGACTTATGCTGCAGTTTTGCAGACGTTGTCGAATGCCGTAGACACCAAAACGTGGTGAAGAGTGCGGTGCAGAGCAGACGAAACTCGCACCTGCCACACGCCCGCCCCCATCCCGCCCGTCGTTGGGGTGAGGATCACGTGACATCTCGTACCACGTGATGGCCATGTACTTGGCGGCCCGAGGCCAATGTTGCCGGACGGAGCCGAAGTTTCGGCTTCGATTTCCGCTCTGTGTTTAAAATTAGATTTAAAAATATATATCCCATTTTTCGCGAAGCAAAGGACGTAGGGTCTTCTACTAGGGCTTTTTGATTCTAAATCACTCATTATCCCGAAATCTTCGGAATTGAGCGGAGTTGCCCTTTAACAACTGGTGAAATCAAAGACCAACTAGCACGTTTTTCTTTCATTCACTATTTTGAAATTAACATATTAATCCAATTGTACTATTTATTTGCAGATGTATACAATGTCCAATAGCTCTCGCAGTGGCCGTTTTATAAATCCCGGTAGTCAAAACAAACAAAAACTGTATGCAAATTATATTTTATAAAAATCATAGATACTCGGTTATCCCATCGAGCATACTGATTATGTAAAATTGCATAACTTAATAAAACCTTATTGGTAGGCTTGATTCTTGTCGCAATATTCGCAAAACTGCGTGGAGTGCTGGTGTCACCTATTAACGCGTGCATATTTAAAATATACTTTATACCAAATAGGTAGTGGTATCGATTTGAACATTTATATTCACTATTTGATACAGCGAATGAGCGTTCTAAGAAAAAGAAATCACCACTGATACATTATTCTTTTTTATGAATATGTGTTTCCGTGATATTGGACTGACAGGGTGCGTCTGGTTTAAAAAAAATGTAGGCTTGGTGCTGGTTTCCTTTTCTCATTGGACTAGAACAATTTAGATGACACTCGGCGAGAACAAAAAGTCCTAACCAACAATGTTGTAGGTTTCTTATGTTTTCTTGTTTACTAAATATGCAATTGTGTTATATGTGGGCTGATATACTTCCGGCTATTTCATCGCTTTCAGTGCCTCCAAGTTTTTCAACAAAGTTTTCCAGCCAGAACGTGAAGCGTGGCCAAGACGCTGTGTTACGATGTGATGCTTCGGGTGATCCAGAATTAATAATCATGTGGGAGAAAGACAAACAACCCATCGATCTGACCATTGAGAAAAAGGTGATCTCTAAATGATAAGATTATCCACGGCTATTAACTACTCAATATGTCCAATATTATTTGATTCAATATACCATTTTATGATAGAAACGAGGTACATTACCACCGCACTTATAACATATACATTAAAAGTAATATGTTTTTGTATTAAGGTGAAGTTCAATTAAAGGCATTTGTCAAAATATTATTTGACCTTACGCAAACAATAAGTTTAACAAGCACTAAACTGGGCTGGTTTTGTTAATCTGAGCAAACATACAAATAGACATCTGAAATTTGAAAAATGGCTTGATATGTTCAAATCTAATATGTGATCCTTTGTACAATGTGTAATAATTTGTAATATCGTGTATGATTCTGTTAAAATATGTATTCAGCTGATTTTCATATATATATACCTGCCGATTGCACTGTTATGTTGAAGGATAGGAGAAACATAAATCTGACATAATATTTTAAGGTGTTATTTTCTCATTAGAAACAACCTATGGCGTTAGATTAATTGTGTATCTGTTTTGGTAGAGTTCAAAGGGGTATACTCTTATATAATTTTCCTTCTAAACGACCGCAGGTTCTCCTTGTTCGAGGAGACTTTAGATGGAAGGCTTGCATCATCACTAACGATTTCATCAACTGAGAGGTGGGATGGGGCCCTCTATACCTGCATTGTTAGAATCCATTCGGTTCCGACGAGACGATATGTGCAGCTGCTTGTGCAAGGTTTGTAGCGTCCCAATAAATATATAACGTTTTAGTTAAATATATAAATATGAGTACAACTAGGTAGTGCGCTTGAGTTTGCTAAAAACAGCGCTTAAAAACGTGGTGTCAATAATGCGGATTTGTATTACTGGTATATCATTATTTACATTAGGTACATGTTTTGACTCGAACATACTAGAGAAAGTCAATGTAAGAACACGCGTGGATGCACTGGTGTTCATTTTCGTAAGTCGTACAACTTAAAAAAATGCTGTTCTTTTTTTGTGCTAAATACAAACTTATTGTAATATATAAGTATAAATAATAAAAATATATAATTATAAATTATAAAAATTAAATACTAAATTTGCTAAAAGCTGAATGAACAAAATACTCAGTTAAAAGGCATTAGCATTTTAATTTACTATTCCTCCCCCATTTTCGTCTTTATCTTATCATGCATTAAACAATCAGTTGATAGTAAGAGCTTGTCTTTTCTATAACTTTGTGCTGTCCTTGTCCTTTGCGCTTTTTTAATTAAGATGTTTACCCCAAAAAGCCAAGCAGTTAATTTTAATTGAACGCTGTCCTTTAAACAATAGGAAACTATCACATCGAGGTAGGTAAAATATCGTAAATTACAGTCACTTAACCAAAAGGTCAAAAATATATATTTAAGGCGAAAAAAAAAACATTTTTCCGTCATTAGGTATTTATAGGCCGTTACGTTGCTTATAAAAGAATAATGCTGATTTTGTCGGACAGACACCTTAACCCTCTCTCATCTCGCTGTTTTCATTTATTCCCCATATCACTGGATGATTGGCTCCACGCTTTGTTTGGGAAAAGAAGCGGCAGAATACAACTAGAGGTTCAAAGGCTCTATCGCTACTATAACAAATATCAAAAAATGAAAAAAAAACGCTGTATGGGATACGCAAATCATTTAAAAAGGTTAACTGTGAGAAATGCGATGTGTCTATTTTCCCGCAAAGCACTCAGCAGACTGCGTGCGTGAGGAGTACGGAAGGATCTAGGCGAACAACTGCCTTAAAATCAATTTAGACATAAATAAAGAATAATATATAACATCTGCTCATAGTCATTAGGGAGTTTTAGAATAGCGCACGCTAAAGCTTTGCGTACGCAAAGAATAGCGTCGTCGCCAGTGCGCATGCTCCGAACGCAAACCAGGTTTTGCGCTTTGCGTGCGCAATTTTAGCGTGCGCTATTTCTCGGAAATAGCGTGCGTACGCAAAAGTCTTTGCGCTTCTCCAAGGAGGATTCGTGATGAGAAGTTGGCTAAAGCCAAGACGAGCAGAGTTAAAAAAATGGCGGCTCCCAGGACCATGGCTTCGACATGGCCGCCATGTGCGGCGGCGAGTCGTGAGGGCGACGTCGGCGGCATCCTCGCGACTGCGATTTTCAATACGGGACGACATTGTACTCGGTTTGGCAACGATCACCGGCAACTTGATGCTTGTGACGCGCGAACATTTCTCGGCGAAGGTACGATGTGCGAAGGTCAGTACACGAGACCTCTCTTGCCGAGGCGACGCGAAGCGGACACGACCGGTCAACCGCTCGCGTCGCATTCTCATGTTTAAACAAATTTAAAAGGTACTCGGACTAAAAAACTTGTTTTTTTCTAAAGTTACAGCATTTCGTGTGTGAAATAAAAATTGTGACTGTATCTTGGTGGCGTCGCAAGCGCGAGATGCTTGGGCTTTTGCGTCGCGACGGAGAAACGCTATTCTAAAACTCTCTCGCGTCGCGTGCGCTAATACAAGCGCTAAATTTAGCGCTAGCGTGCGCTAAAATTGCGTACGTTATTCTAAAACTCCCTATTAACACGATTTAAACAGGTGAAATGTCACGCTTAGTGCTTGAGCCAAGTGCGTCCTTGTCGAGTCCAGTCACATATGAAGAGTCGTTATCTTTCAAGATCTTTATGTAAATCACAGTAATTAGCTATTTCCACTAATTTCCGTAAAAGTAATGGCATGGGATCACGTGGAGTCTTCAGACCCGAAGATTAATGAGATAACCATGATAAGTTGGCGGAGACGAATCTAATATTAATTAATACGTACTTCACGATAAATGAGTGGAAACTGGGGAAGTGCCTCAGGCTACGTAGCATATAGGTTTACACTTTGCAGCTACCCGGTTGCGACATTAAAATACAAAAAAAAAAAACATCAAACGTTTACAAAAAAATTGTATGCGATATTTTTAACTAATATTAAACGTCGACAACAAAAAAAACTACATCTGAAGACACGTGTTTAGAAGTTGAAGCTGGACTACGGTCCGTATTAATTTTGTATTTTTTTCAGAACCTCCATCTGCCCCAACGAGAGTGAGAGCCGCAAAAATTGCAAGTCGCACCGTGGAAATTATGTGGTCTCCATCCTACAATGGGAAACAGTCCAATAAGGAAGTATCGCGTGCATTTTACAAACACCACAAGTTACGCACCTACCAACATATCGCCACCTTGATGTTAAATATGTTATCTTATCTATGCCCCATAATGATATTCCTACACGAAAAGTGCAGTTAAAGGAGAATGCAAGGAGGGCTACTTGCTGTTTTAGCATCCTATCTGGTTCCCAGCATTTTCCACTCTTGAACAGTTGTTTTGCTTCACAGTGACAATATATTACTTCATCTCCGAAAATAGGCGGTACATATAAAAATTCTGAAATTGTTGAGAAAAGGTGTTGGAACTTATAAGCACCATTAAAACTTCAATAATATTTAATATTTCAAGAAGAAAAAAATAGATACACTACTACTGAACTAAATAACTGGGTCCAAAATAGCACTAATGACATATATTTTGCACGTGTGGAGGCTTCTGTCAGCAGAATGTGGGCATTTAGCATGTTTCGCTTTGATCCAAAAAATATTATTCAATCTTGTATGGTAAAGAGATCGTGTTGACGACTTCGGATAGAGTCAGTGCTTACATCGGATTCTTTTCAACAGCCAGTTGGGATTCTTCAAGCAGTGCACTTCTGTTATCCGTTTCTGGGACTGAGAACCGTGCTACGGTTTACAAACTTTACCCGATGACAACCTACAGAATACGAATCACAGCAGAAAATTCTCTGGGCCACAGCCCACCCAGTGATACGCTGGAAGTGAGCACAACCGAAGAAGGTAAGGTTTCAAATTACAGTTTTCTTGTTTTTCATTATTACCGTTTCGTAAAAGAAAACTACAACTAGATTAATGTACTCCCCCTTTGAAGCTACGGTCACTGACGAGTCAATTATTCTCATAGCGCAATGACTCCAGAACATTAAAGACACTATATTCCAAAGATGGCGCGACGTTAAGCGATAAAAACGCGGATGAGACCAATCGCAAAACTCAAGATTCATGAGCAACCATCAGATCCCGCCGTTTGCATAGGTTCTCGCTGGCTCCATCATTGTATGTTTGTAAGGCTTTACATTTTGTTTTAACAAAGCCGCGGTTAAGGAACGTTAAACACCCAAGGGAGACCAAAATATAAGTGGCTAGTCGTCACGATAGCTCAAATAATGATTTAAAATTTGCTAGTCAACATTTTAATTTCTGAAAAGAAGCACTAAGTTCCTATTTTAAGCGCTTTGAACGTAATCGAAGCCACCACACGGGCCAGTAATTTGATATACACTTCATGCTCGTAGGAAGTGCAGTAATGTGCTCAAGTTACATTTCCTGCAAGAGGCACAAGGCAAGCTGTAAAAACACACCCAAACTGATAAGAGAAGAAATAAAACGCTAGGGCTTGTTATTGTGCGGGTTGCCTAGGGAGCCTGCTGCACGCGAGTTAACTTTTGCGGTCCATTGTGCTTCCGACGGGCTACAAGTTTTTTATATACATTTTACTGTTAAGGAGTTAGATGACGACCAGCAAGTTTCTAATTTGATCTATGTTTAATGTGAATATTTAAAAATATATTTAACATATTTGAGTGATTCACACACTTATTTGGACGATTAGCCATATTTATGATGTCACCCTGGCCGCATAAAACTCCCGCGCAGAACCGCATTGGAGTAGCATTTACGGCCCTTTTAAACCAAAATAGTAATGCCTAAAAAAAAACTTGTGCCACCAGCGACAACGTAATTGACTAATGTCGCGAACAGGGTCATTCCATGCCAAACGTCCCAGACATTGCGCTCGACCCCTTCCGATTTCTAAAAAAAAATTCATAGCCTTTTGCCCCAATGTCCGTAGCCATGCCCTGAAATATTTTTGGCGAAAAAAATTTTTTGATGACGTGAGCGCGGTTTGAACTTTTAAAAACAGCGTGAAACTAGGCATCACTCAATAATTGATGAAAAATCAGCTTTTTAGTGAAACACCTAGCAATATTTTTTCTTAAATTTGCACGGCTTTAGGCTTACAATGTGGTTAAGCTTGAGAAGTTTTGTTTAACTTAAATATTTTTTAAAAAACAAAAAAAATTGAAAATTTTAGCGTTTTTGTTATTTTATTAAAAAATATCTAACTACTGCCGGGACTTAATACAACTTTTTACCGGCTGCCCTGCAGGTATATAATCTATAAAAAAAGTGTAAAACCGCTCAATAAAATATTTCGCAGTAAACAAAAATCCTGAAGTTGCAAAAAAGTGCGTTTTGACGCATAAACAGCTGTTTATTTCACCCTGAGGTGGTCCAAGTAAAAATACAAAATATGGTGGGTTTGGAAGAACAATCGATAAGCTTTTGATTCTGAAAGTTTAATCAAAGTAATTTTTGTTTAAAGCGAGAAAACAATTTTTGAAGTTGTACTCTCGCACCACAATCCACGTCGCTTCTTAACGCCTCTTCGCCGCACAGCACGCCACCTGCGACGATAGCTGACGCGATTAGGTCCAAAGAAAGAACGGAGTTTTCTGCCGCTTCCCCTTGTCCGTCTTGCCGGCTGCAAGGAAAGAAACGGCGGGTATCGTGTAATAATCGTTGGTGCCGCCAGCGCTTGTGTCCTTTGTACCCGAGGGCGGCTCGAAACGCGATGCCTAATACGGGCGCATCAGTTGACGTGGACTTCTCCTAAAATGGAAACGCGATAATATCGCTGCGAAATCTAGCTGTCACGCATACTGCGGTGAAAAGCGGAACTATTCAGCGACGCAAGAATTTGCCGTTTCAAAGCCGATTTAAACACAAACGAGGCGTGAGCCTCCAACTGCGCCCGTTCGTTAACACCACATGGCGTCGTCGTATGAGATTGCCCGTTCACGGGGCTTTTGTGTTGCTGTCTACATCTGTCCTGACGTCGAAGAGAGAGTGATTGCGATGTGTACGTAAGAAACAGCTAACTTACTAGTGGATGCTCTTACATGGCAGCGCTAAGCATTTGCTGATATCAAGACAGTGGAAAGTCCACAGGAGGACACAGCCGCGCAAAACGGTCAAAATAGGAAAAGCCATAAAGCAACAAGAGTAGAAAAAAAAACATCTTCCAACCAAGATGTACCCGACAACTCGAGATCCCGCTTTCTACCTGCGTGCGCACACCGTGACACCGTCGCACGCTTTGCCGGGCTCGACGGTGGCGGGCTGTGCAGAGAAGAGACGCAAGGAACGACGCCAGGTTGCGGCGCGAAAGCTCAACTTCAAAATGTTTTTTCCTCTTTAGAACAAAATTACTTTAATTAAGCTTTCAAGAACAAAAGGAAATAAACTCTTTTGCAGAAGTCACCATGTTACGTATTTTTCTTTGGGCCACCTCAAGGCAGAATTGACGGCTCTTTAAACGGCAAAACGCAATTTTGCAAATTTTTTTTTCTTCAAGATATTTAGTTGTACGGCCTGAAAACTTTTTTGTGTACAGTATACCTACAGGGCTGTCAATAAGAGTATTTACAGTCGCATGCAGCAAAGCCATAGTTTGTAGCAAAACTAAAAATATGCTAAAATGCTCATATATTCCTTATTTTTTTAAAGCTGCTTCGAGCATACCAAATTCCATGACCATGATCCTTATTACATAGCAGTCCAAATACCGTAGGGGTTTTAGGCAAAAATATTCCAGTGTTCCGTAAAAAAAAAATCTTACTTTTCATCAATTATTGAATGAGTCGTTGTTCCACCCCCTTTTACTAGTTCGAACCGCCATCACCCCATGAAATTTGTTTTTCGTCAAAAAAAATATGTTAGAGGCACCACAAACGTTACGGTGAAGAGCCATCAATTTTATTTTAGGAATCGGAGGTGGCCGTGGGACCTTTGACATGGCATGGAGAAGTCCACGTCGCCTGATGCCGCCCGTCGTTTACGCATCGCGTTTCGAGCCGCCCTCGGGTACAAAGGACACAACGGGCCTGCTATTGCTACGCGCTGGCGGCACCTACGATGATTACACGATACCCACCGTTTCTTCCCTTGCAGCCGGAAAGACGGACAAGGGGAAGCGGCAGAAAACTCCGTTCTTTCTTTGGACCTAATCGCGTCAGCTATTGTCGCAGGTGGCGTGCCGTGCGGCGAAGAGGCGTTAAGAAGCGACGCCGGGTAGTGGTGCGAGAGCTCAACTTCAAAAATTGTTTTCTCGCTTTAAACAAAAATTACTTTGATTAAACTTTCAGAATCAAAAGATTATCGATTGTTCTTCCAAACCCACCATATTTTGTATTTTTACTTGGACCACCTCAGGGTGAAATAGACGGCTGTTTATGCATCAAAAGGCACTTTTTTGCAACTTCAGGATTTTTGTTTACTGCGAGATATTTTATTGAGCGGTTTTAAACTTTTTTATAGATTATATACCGGCAGGGCGGCCGGTAAAAAGTTATATTAAGTCCCGGGAGCAGTTAGATATTTTTTAATAAAATAACAAAAATGTTAAAATTTCCAATTTTTTTAAGCTTTTTAAAAAATATTTAAATTAAACAAAACTTCACAAGCTTAACCACATTGTAAGTCGAAAGCCGTGCGAATATAAGAAAAAATTATGCTAGGTATTTCACTAAATAGCTGATTTTTCATCAATTATTGAGTGATGCCTAGTTTTACGCTGTTTTTAAAAGTTCAAACCGCGCTCACGTCATCAAAAAATTTTTTCGCCAAAAATATTTCAGGGCATGGCTACGGACATTGGGGCAAAAGGCGATGAATTTTTTTTTAGAAATCGGAAGGGGTCGAGCGCAATGTCTGGGACGTTTGGCATGGAATGACCCAATAGCAAATGCCATTGCGACATTAGTCAATAAGAATTTCGTCCGAGCACGAGCTACGAAGATAGATGCCTGAACATAAAATATATAGCCCCGCATTCGTTTAAGCTCTGGGTGACTGCAGTGGCATCCGTGTGCTGTGGTATTTTTCGTTCTTCTATTGATATCTGCATATTTTTGGTGCTACATCAAGCGTATCTTAAAACGTGCGTTAGTTGTATGGTAATCATCTGCGAATACGAATATTCAAACCTTGTCGGATCGCCGCTTACACAATATTTCAAAGAATTAAAACATATTTATAATAATTAAAGTATATAAATTTCCAAAAATAACGTAATTGCGCATGTGAGCTGGTACATACTGAACACTTTGAAGCAACCGAGACTGAGGCATACGAATGCTGACACCAAGAGAGGAGAAGATTAATGTCTCAGATGAAATATCTGGTATATAATGATGACTTTATGGAAGAGAATATCACGTGCAGTAACAAAGGGCCATCTAACCATAACACACACTGACCCGTAAAGTTCGCATTAGACTCATGACAGGAATGGCTTGAAACAACTCTCATTAAATGTTTATTGGGATTCAACAACAAAACCGGAATTTTCATTATTTATAATGGCTTAATGCAACGGAATTTAAATACTGTGTTCGCTACATGTTTTCTAAAAACCAGCAAAAAGAAAACGCGTAAAGTCATCTTGCATGTACGCTTTCATACATACCAATGTATAATCTGACAAAAACATTTGCAATCCTTACTTTTTAAACTGTTATTATAAAGGTGACTAATTGAAAAATGTAAACACAGAAGGATAAGACTCCACTCGTTCACCGCTCAGGTTAAAAATAAGTTGAAAGAGCGCACAGAAAAGATAGAGCTTGCGAAATACGAAAGATCAATGAACGTGTTTGTTTTAACGACTTTCATTGCAAATAAATGAACGGTTGATAAGGTTTCCTTTCAGGCAAATATCGTAAATTTGTTTTAATATGATTGATGTTTCCTGCCTGCTTAGCATTTTATCTGATAATCATGTGGTCGTCATCTTCGTGACTTGGTTTCCTAATTGATTATTAACCAACAGCTCCGGGAGGTCCGCCACTTCACGTCAAGGTAGAAGCAACTGGCTCTCAGTCATTGAAGGTCACTTGGGAGGTAAGTGCACAGTTTTAGGCATTTTGAGCACAATGAGATTGCGATTACTTACTTAAACACGCTAAATAAAAAAGATCAGCAGGATGTATTATGCAGCGTTGTGCAGCTTTTCACAAGCATTATGCAATCTTATCATAAGTTTTTGGTGTACTACCTAAATCAAGCTATGAAGTATGCAAAATATGTTGCAATGGTGGAGGCTACTGCAAGTAGGAGAGGGAGGTGCAGGAATGTATACCTTTTTTATATTTCATAAATGAAATGTTTACGGACTTAACTTTGAAGGGGTAGAATTACCATAATCTAAAAACAAACGTTTTTGCCGAATGAGAGGAAAATCAACTTGTTCTAATTGTGGGAACGGGTCTTAACAGGTGTGTGGACAGAAAGTGCCTAATCTCATTCCAGTTACCTAGAGTCTTATAAAATATATGTTGATACTAGACTATAATTACGTGAAGACGAGATAGTCACATTGTATACTGACTTTAAACTCGGTTTTAGCCGCTTTGTTGATGCTAGAATGCCAAATCTTGAAACGAAGATAAAAACGTTAGGTACGAAGTTTCAATTAGGGGAAGGGTGGCAAAGGCCGCTCATAATTCGTTGCATACTGAAATATCTACAACATTATTCCTGTTTAGTATTAGTTTAATTTCCTAACACACACATGCATTATTATATTAGTATAATAGGTTTTAATATGTAGTAATTTTTGTTGGTGTCTCAAACACGCAAGGAAAAAGAAGTTCCCACTAAATAATCGTTGGTAGTCAGCTGCCTTTTTCTCTCCTGTCTCAATTTCTCTATATATCTTCCCCTGGTTCAAGCTGTCCAATATACTAGTATTAGATTAACTGATTTCTTCAATGATGGTGATGCACACTTAAAATATAAGAAAAAAAAGTGCAGAGCGATATCTACCATGAGTAGGGTGAGGACGGAATATTAAAGATGAGCAAGAAACGCATGCTTCCCAGATTTAATCAGTTTGGAGCAGTGATAGTGTATTTCTCCACACACGCGAATATAAAGGGCAAATGTTTTTTTTTCGTCATCATATAGACCAGTAACTTGTCTGCATCATGTAGCATCACAATCTCTGAAAACAATGAACTACAGCAATATAGTAAATAATTTGGTATCCACAATTTTAAGTTTTTATAACTAAGACAATTTACTACTAAATTTTGTTTACATGCCATTCTTTCCTAAAGCCACCCTCGAAAAGAGCTTCATTACGGGCAACTCAGAGAGTTACTATATTGGGTACAAGGAAGAAGGAAAATGGAGGCTGAGTTTCAGTACAAAAACGTGGAGGCCTTGGATTTAAATACTGTCTCTCAGAGGCACCTTATGAGCCATCTGACAAACCTCAAGCGCAAGACAAGTTATACAGTCAAGGTTCAGGCATACAACAGTGAAGGCGCTGGCCCAATGTCAGACGACGTGAGCTCCACAACGCTGGATGCAGGTATGCACTGTTCTCTTAAATGTTTGTGTTAAAACTATTTTACTGAACCCTTCCGTGCAAGGTTTCGCATAAATCTATTACTTTATTCGTGTCATTTCATCTGTATTTTCGCAATAATTTGTATAAAATCAGAGTATTTTTAATACGTTAAAATAATTGTGCATAATAAATAGCCGACACTAATGGAGCTACATAAACTG
>JAZHYW010059894.1:0-12610 GCA_037355805.1 Ixodes ricinus | reverse complement strand
TGCTTCGTTCCAGGTTACGTATTGTCGAGCAACGTGGTCACTTCCGGGCCCGTTTGCTCAGGCACTAACCATGACTGAGGTGTACGGTACCTGAAGTTTAATCCGGCAGAAGGCTGGCTTGATAGGGATGCCCGAAACATGGCGTACCCCGGTGAGTGAGCACGGCCGCTTTGGAACGAATATGTCATTGCTGGCTGCAGCCATCAAGCGCGTTGAGTCACCAATAACGAGATGGTGCAGGAGACTTTCGCTTTGCCTTACCTCACTCTAATCGCCAAAGCTACGAGGCCATGACCTCGCCGCATTTTTTAAGATAGGTCTTTCACCTACTGGCCATTCCCTGAGCCAAAATGAACGCGATAATTGTCGGCATGGCAACGTCTTTTCGAACGTGGATTGCCCAGCCAGCTCAACTCGGCCGGGCATTGATAGCAAACAAAGCAGAAGAGCGTCCGGCAGGCCACTTTTTCTAAATTTCCTAAGCACCGAGGTGCATGCTACGATTGTAGTTACACGCGTCGCTTGTGCTGCCGTCTGCAGTAGTAATTGTTCTTAAGCAAAAAGTCTAAACAAATTTTGCCTTGCACGCGCGTTCGTGAATCTCATTATAATTATTTACTTCAAATCTTTTATGAGAGGAAGGCCAGCGTGCGTGTACTGTCGAATTACACTTCCAGCGTTCTCTTCGATGCTGGTAATTTGAAAAAGTCTATTGGGACGCTGTCTGCTTTTGTTTTGCTATCAATACCCGGCCGACTGAGTCATGGGAATCCGCTTTCCAAAGACGTTGCCATGCCGACAATTATCGCGTTCATTAAGGCTTAGGAATGGCCAGAATCGAAAGACTATCTAAAAATTTCGGCGAAGTCATTGCTCATGCTTTGCGATTTAAATGAGGTAAGGCAAAGAATGCGAAAGCCTCCTGCACCATTCGTTGCTGACTAACGCGCCCGATATTGCAGCCACAACGACCTATTAGTTCCAGAGCGAGCGGCGCTCACTCACCGGGGCACCGCCATGTTTCCGCGCATCCCTACCGAGCCAAGTGACGTCATTTCAAAATCCCTCCCCTAGGTACTGCGGCTAACTTTAGCCACTGGTTAGCGCTTCGAGCAAATGGGCCCAAGTATGCATCGCTGATTGATGTGCGGATTGATCTCTACATTCACCTTGTGGATATCTTTTATACTGCCGAGCAATTCGTCTGGTAGGTTTTAAAGAAGGTGAAGTTGAGCGTGGTTAACCGGAGCGCAGTCTTAATTTGGGTTTGAGCATTCATGTTCTCGCCCCGTCAAACCCTCCGCTTCGTTTTCAGCCGGATCCATCCTTTGGTTGACAACTCCCTTCTAAGGTCCCTGGTTTCGGCACCAATATGTTATGGCTTTTGAAGTGCTGCTCTGGTGCAGTGTCTCAGTTTCTTTGATGGTGGTGGGGAAGTCGCTTACCAATCACAGGACGACCGGCTCTACGAACTGAAGAAAACTTTTACTCCCAGTTGCACTTTCGCTCTGCTTGTGTTGACCTCATCTCATCTCTTCTTCCAGGACCAAAACCAGAATGCCAAGCAGCCGCTATTCAGCAATGAGTGTTTAACAAATCAAGCAGTCTTAAAGCCCGAGTTAGGTTCAGGCACATTATGTTTCTCTCCTCTAGAACGACTCTGTTATATAGTTATACGAAAATAAAATGCGCAGGCAATTCTAGCGTTCTTTCAAATACACTTTGATTAATTATTCAGTTTCTTTGTAATGCACAGCATACAAAACACTCTCCAGTTGGAGCTTATTGATCGCTTCTAAAGTGTTTCGAACATTATGATGCCTATTCCTTTCTAGCCTCAAAACGTGGAATGCTGAATTTTAGAACATTTCCTGCTGCTGAAGTTCTCAGAATTTAGCAGCTTACAAATGATGAAGTCCATGGAACAACCGTACTGCGGTTCGTCCGTAGGGGAAGTTTTAATATTGCTTGAACACGGTGCTTTTCGGATTTCGTATGGAACCCCGTGGTGCTGCGTGTAGAGAAAATCACCACGTGCTGTGTACGTAAGGCTATTGACGCGGTGTATCCGTACTGGACTTTCCCAGTAGAGGCTTGTTTTTACATTGCGTCCATGGATGCACATTGCAGCTCAAAACAAGGCTAAAAATAATGTTTTCAAGTCGAGATATAGCTTTTTTACATCGAAATTGGATCTTGTTAAACGACCCGGCCAAATGATTCTTTTTATTAATATATTTTTATTTGATTTTGTCAAGACACGATAATAATTTCATTGGGCTACATCTCTCGATTGTTGGGAGTCATGTAGTGCATATCAGTGGAACGTACTACGTACTTGCAGCTGTGATTTCGATTTTCTCTATGAGTGTTCTTCCGTTCCCGGTTAAAGCCATCATTTTAGCTATCTCGCAGACCACGCGTGATTCACCGTATGAGCACGCCTTCTGATTTTTGACTCGGTTTTGAAACCGTGCTATTTTTACTCTTATTTGCTCCTTGAATTTCTTGGCTTGGTTTTTTAGTCTTCTGTCAGTTATACTTATCTGTCCCACCCGTCGGATTTGACGAACAGTGCCATTCTACTTTAATGGCTTTTCGCTCTTCTTAAACAGTCAACTTCTTTTTTAAAGTCTCACCAATTCCTACGGGACATTGTGATGCGGGTATCTTTCAAGGCAAGGCGAAGGTTTGGGAACTTTAGCAACTCGTAATTACGGGGATAATTGTTCCATGCAGCAGATTCCTCACAGCTCTGCTTTCACGAACAATAAAAAGTCAGCCTTGCGTGGAACCTCGTGCTTCTTTCTCCGGCTCTAAGACACAGGAAGTTAGCTTCCCTCGGGATAGAATTAGCGTCCACCGACTTAATTATTTTGTTTTAATTTAAGAAAGTATTTCTTTTCCTAGAAAGGAAGTTAGTTCATTAAACATTTATTACATTCTTGTTTTATTAGCATAAACGGAATGCAACAGTCAACATTATGTGAGCCTGCAAAATATGAGAGATTTTATGTTGTTATGCATCAAGAAGCATTGTGCCCTGAGTGGTCAGATTGTTCAGAAGCTCAGTATATTGTGCGACATGCCATTAGGTCCTGTGTAGATGGGTTTGTTGGGAACGCTTCGAAAAAGATCTCCGGACAAATTTCTGGGTTTGTGTATTTGCTACCAGCTTAGGTTGTTTTTTTTTGCGTTAATTCCTTCTTCATATAATAAACAAGTCGTATGGCAAATTTCTAAGCTATTGTGTTGCATAAGTGAAACGTTCTAGCAAAACGTACCATGAAGTCACGTGACGTAAATTTCCCGCTTAATTTAGCGGGGAAACTAAATCGCTGTGTGGGTCACATGGCATTTATATTCTCGCAAAATTTAGGGGAAATCTAAACTACCGTTGGGTCACGTGACATACGGTCAAGGGACTTCAAGTTCCCACTAAATTTAACGAAGAAATTGGTGCCTAGCTCACGGTTCGTTATTTCTTCCATTAAATATAGCGGGGAACTTCGAGTCACGTGAACTGCTGTCACGTGACCTACGGTATCAATTCAACTTCCCCGCTAAATTTAGCGGGTTAACTAATCGGTGAGTATGTACGTAACATCCCATGATGCAACACTGCGCGCATTGCATTATGGAACGTAGCGGGCCACGGCACTACGAAATGCGGCTTCCCAGGAAATAAGGACCAAATAACCAAACAACGTTTCCCTTTAAGAAAGAAAAATATAAAAACAAACACACTGGATTGGATTTTTCAGTTAAGTTTTCTGCACGACATTTTAGAGCTGCCTGTTAAAAAGGAATTAAGACTGTTATAAAATTGTCCATGAGGACCTGGAATGGCTATTGCACAAGAACGTGTGTATGCATAATAATAAAAATTTGCAGCCCCTTTACCTTCGAAGCTCTATAATACAAAACATGCATTATTGGAAATTCGCGATGGAATTGGCGTCACGTAACGTATATTTTCCCGATAAATTTAGCGGAGAACCTGACTTTTCGTATAGGTCACCTGACATAAGGTATCGCGAAGTCGGTTTTCCCGAATAAATTAGCAGGAAAACTGGATTGGGGTGTAGGAACCAATATCTTGGGACTACAAAGTTACGGAATTACTTACAAAGCTCAGTTTCGCACTAAAGTTAGCGGGAAGACTGAAGTGATGTTTATGCCACAAGACGTGAATTTTCCTCTGTATTTAAAGGGAAACTGACTCTGACGTACAGTTCACGTGCCGCCAATTTCTCTAAAGTGTATAAGGCCACGTGGTGTCAGGTGACGTCTCGTGAGGCCATTTTCCCGCCAAATTTAGCGGGGAAACTAGAATTCGTGTGTAGGACACTTGACGTACATTTTCACGGCTAAATTCAGCGGGGAAATTAAATTGGTCCGTATGTCCCGGAACATCAGGTCAGGTGACGTGAATTTTCCTGCTAAATTTTGTAGAGAAACTGAATTCGTGCATTGGCCTCGGGATATCGATTTCCTCCCTAAATTTTGCGGGAAATGCACAGTCGGGCAGACGAACGGATGGACTGGCGATAAATATTTTTAGGATGGAGAGTGGTATTAAGAATTAATATATTATTTAAAACAAACAACACAGCGAGAACAGAATACTAAAAAAGCTCGAATCGAATCGTTTTGATTTAGACCTTTAATAAGTATAACTTATATTTTAGATCAAACTGTGAACAATGAAATCTCAAATAAATTGAAAGAATGGCAACAGTAAAACACCAACGAATTTGCTAGTTCTTACATAACCCCATATTATATCTTGCATGGGTTCTATTATACACCTGAATTGTTTCCTTTCGGGAAAATCTTAAGTTTCTCATTAACCAATACTGATGCTATAGTAATACTTAAAAAAACAAGCGAGCTGGTGATGATTCATGGTAATAAAACCCGAGACTCAGGTTCCTGAGTCTCGGGTTTCATTACCATGACTGATGCTATATTCCATACTTTTTTTAATTATTACTAAAATATAAAAAAATTACACCATAAAGCTTCAATTTGTTTTACGAAATATAAAGAAAAAAGGCGGCTTATTAAACTTTATGTCTGTCCCGAAAACAGAAAAAAGTCAACCGATAATAATATACGTTGACTGCATTGTGTGTAATTAATGTACAAATTTAAAGATACATAGACCTTTGCAATAAAAACAATAAATAAAATTAATAAAAATATTTTTGTTGAACATGTTTAGAGCAAGGTCATGTTTATTTAAGAAATATTACCGCAAAGGAGGCCAATATATCATGAGAAAGCTCAGTTCATCACGGATAGTTGTTTGCAGACCTACTCCTTCACTTTTTTGTTTTCAACAACGATCTTAATGTGAGACAAACATGCTATTATTGGTGGCAGGCTTGCGAGTTTGTGAAAAATAACCATGAAGCCTCAAAATAGACTGGATCTCCTTTGGCATGCGTAAACATTTATGCTGCATAAACATACGAACCCTTTAAGTTCAGTCAGCATTTGAAGCCCTGTCAAAGTGTGAGAAAAAAATCAAATTGAGTTTTTTAGGTACTTCACCGAGTGGTTCATAATTCGTTTGTTCTTTTCTAGCAAATGAGTTATCATACATATTTAAAAAAAATAATTTTGTCAAATTCAAATGAAACAATCAATGATTACCAAGTACATTATGGTGATTTCTTTTATATGAATTAAGAAGCTGGTAAAACAATGTTTTTAATTTTTATGACCGACTGGTAGGAATTAGGCTTCGTTCAATGAGCAAATGAAGCCGGTGGAATTTGTTTGTAATCGCGCCTGGTTCTGTACAAACAAAGAATTGCTTAATCAGAAATGAATGGTTCTGTGAAAATTACATTCTGATTAAGGAAAAGTGTTTATTGACTAGAAGAGTGGTATTGGCTACATCAATTAACGCTACCGGAGCACATCGATTCATAAAGGGACCATAGACACGCACACCCTGTCCCCCTATATCTTTCCTTTCTACTAAAGCAAAGTCGTCCCGTCTCGTTCGGATGAGTTAGGGTCGCATCAACAAAAAGTGTCTGTAACTATATCCTCTTTTCCGAGAATGAGATACATGGGTCCAGCTGATGTCGATTTATATTTAGTTCGGACTGCCTGAAGATGAAACCGAAGCAAGGCGTTATTCTAGAGTCAAAGTGCCTCAAAATTAGATTAGAAAGTGCCTCAAAAATCAAATGGCTGCATAGGAGCGTGCAACGAATTATTGGAACGTTCTGTACACGCCCCTTGCTCCTGACGCATTTACCACGTGAGACAGCGTAGAGCGGGAGAGAAAAGAGGGGTAGCGCAGTTCCTCGACTAGCTTCAAACGCACGGCTCTGTATCTCCGTCGCCTTCAAGGTTATGTTTAGGGGTTAAAATCTCTAAAAACGACGGACGAGTAGGAGAGACGCACACCACAGAGCGCTACTTGCAACTGGTTAAATGTTCTAAAAACACACGTACCGCGAAACCAGAAAGACACAGATAAGAGACCGGTGGTGATACCGCATATACATATAACGTTAGCCATAACATCAAAAAGATGGGGAAAAGCATGGCATTTCGGTTCTGTTTAGAGCTCCACAGAAATTAAGAAAGCTATGTCGGAGGGTGGAACGGGATGACACACAGGTAGATATCTCTCGAAAAAGCACGCAACAAAATACGTAGGATGCAGAGTGGGGGTCGTGTACAGACTTCCTCTCTCTTGTGGGAGGGTATACGTGGGGCAGTCGGGGCGATGCGTGAGCGAAAGACTGAGGGAACATGCCCTCTGATTGAGGTCAGCCCCTCTGGCAATCTCGAGGTGCATTGCAATAGGTGTGAGTGTTTACCCTATTTAGACAACACCGTCATCTTGGCACGAAACAAAAATAGAAAGACAAGGGAGACAACGGAAGCGTTTTTTATTTCCGAGTGTGACGAAGGTACGTGTGTAAGTGCCCCATCGGTAACCGTGTTTGAATCGGAGTTATCGTTTTTACGATCATGCACGGTGTAAGAATGCGAAATGTGATAAGCGGCGGTTGGAACTGAATCGGATGTGTGTCTTCTTCGTTTCGCGGTACGTGTGCTTTTTCAACAGTGGTGTTTGTCTCTCCTACTCGTCCGTCGTTTTTGGCGCTTTTAACCCTTAAACATGTTCAACCAACTAGCCCAAATCCAAACCCTTCTGCAATACCTTCAAGGTTACTTCATCGTCTGCTACAGCGGGTTGTATTGAAGGGGTTCCCAAAATTCATTTCAACTCCGTGGACAGCAATGTGTGCTTTGCAAAGGGCCTTTACCCGTTAGATAGCAGTGGTTCCCTATCCGCGATAGTCTAATGATCAACAAAATGTAGAGATAGCTTCAACAAAACGTCGAAGTGATGATTGAATTATGCCTGATTACCTGTCCCCGTGAATTGCGACATACTAGCGGAAGATAGTGAGGAGTAATCTGTTTCGATTCTGACAATTTCACTTTAGTTAATAATAAAAATAACATTTTTATAGTTGTGATGATAGTCTAATGGATGTTTTCTAGTCACAATTTACCACCAAATTCTCTCTCTGAGAATGTTCTTTCCGCATGACAGAAATGAAAAAGAAAGCCTACTGAACTATTTTTTCCTCCTACCTTGCTTACCTTTGGTCGAAGCGCTGTGATGTGGTTCTGAAGCATGGGCTCCTTACGAGTAACGGTCTTGGATCTCGTGGTATTATATGCCCAATCTCTTTCTCTTTGTTGTTTCATTTACTAATCCGCTGTTTCTGACGAATATTTATTACCTCCGATCAATATAAATCGTTATAAAAACATTTATTTACAGATCACATGTGTTTCATGTTTGTCTAGGAGCGAAGTGAGCAGCGTGTTTTCTTCCGATGCACCAGAAATCACAGAACGTTTTCGGCACTTAACCCCACAGGACACGGTATTTCCTCGGTCAGGTTGTGAGTTCAATAATTTGTTTCTGTAGTATGTAGAAGAACCGGCGCTTCACGAGGAACTCTTCAACGCTGAAACAACAATCCTCTTCAAAGGCACTTGCTTGGTGGGCATGGTTCCGGAAATAAGTAACGGTTTTACTGCCAAACGGTCCTGGAATTGAAGTACAATAATCCAATCCATATATAAACATTTAAACACGTTTTAAAGCTCACAGTTTAATAATAACTTTTGGTAAACGTAGTGAATGAAAAGTCGTTTTCGATAATCACGCCTAGTAAGTCAGGCCTTCGAATTATTGGCAGGTATATAATATTTTACCTTAATAGAGAATGCTCCTTTCAAATAGAACAGAGCAGCTGCTAATACTACTAATAATTAATTTTAGACATACATTAGTCTAGATGGCTACAGGAAGGATGATACTGTTTCCTGGTGTAACGTGCGCGGATTTCGACGGTGTGTATGTGCGCGTGCCGGGTCATCTTCGTGCCGCGTTGTGCACGCGACGAACTGTGTGTGCGCGCGCGTCATCTTCGTGGCGCGTGCCACGCGCCCAGCATCAAGAAGAAAAAGAGAAGGAAGGCGGAGAACAGAAAATGGAGTGTGTTCGAGCGGGCAGACCAGCGTGTGGAAGGGAACCGCCGGGCGTCCAGACCCGGGTTCTTCAAGGCTTCCACCTGGCCTGACCTCCGGCTCCCGCAAGGCCTTCACCCGAGTTGAAGGCAGGTGCACGTGTTGCGGAGCACACCTCAAGACCACAGCGGCCTCGTCTATTCCAACACGCCACCCCAGACGCCGACGCCGTGCCAACGCCGCCTCCGACTCACCGGCTTCAGGCTGAACCCTGGACTTTCCGGTACGTGCTCTGTCGCCGCTCCAGCGCACTACGCCTCGCAAGACCCAACGCCACGAAACAAGAAAGCGATAAGTTGTTACAGTGAACTTTCCGGCTGCCTTTAGCGAGCAGCATTGACGCAGTGTGCCGACATCGCGAGAACAATCCGTCGAACGTGCATTCCTGTAACTATTTCCCCTAAGTCATACCATTCGTTGTTTTTCGTGTGTAAATTTAATTAGTGTGTTTTCATCTTGGCTTACTGTTTTCTAATATAACGCTGTTTTCTACTTCAAACGGTCTCGTCTTTCTTAATTCATGTACATGTTACACTCGATTCCTCACAATTGGCGTCCGCGACAGGACGAGACCGTTTGAATCTTGTGGTGCATAACAGTAGAAATGGAGACGAGGGAAATCATATCGCTGGGCCAAGCGCTGGGTCTCGCAGGAGATGACTTACGCAAATGGGTAGAGGCGGAACGAGCGCGTGAACGGGACGCGAAGATAGCGGAAAGAGAAGCGACAAAAGAAAGACTAGACGCCGAACGAGCGCTGGCTTCTCTTGAGCAGGAAACTCTCCGGCTAAAGCTTCGCTTGGCAGAGGCTGCAATCCCAACAGCATCCGCCGCCGCGGGTGACAACGGTACCGGATCAGAACCGTCGGTCATGATAAACCCGCATAAGCTAATCCCAGCATTTGACGACAAACGCGATGATCTGGACGCGTACCTCAAACGGTTCGAACACATCGCCGTGGCGCACAGCTGGCCAAAGGAAAAATGGGCCACTGCTTTGAGTATGTGTCTAGGCGGGGAGGCACTGAAAGTTTTCGGACGATTATCCCCGGAGGATTCAATGAAATATGATCAGGCCAAGCTCGCGCTACTCCAACGCTTTCGCTTCACAGCGGAAGGCTACCGTGAAAAGTTTCGCGAGAGCAATCCCGTAGACGGTGAAACTGGAAAGCAGTACGCCGCGCGACTCTCCAGTTTTTTTGATCGCTGGATAGAAATGTCCGAAACGGCCACAAACTTCGAGAGTGTACGAGACATTGTTGTCGCAGAACAGTTCCTCAACAACTGCCACAGCCGGCTAGCTCTGTTTCTCCGAGAGAGGAAGTGCAAGACGCTCAGCGAGATGGCAGAAGTGGCGGACGGCTTTCTCGAAGCACAGCGAGAGAGAAACCTACTTGTGTTCCGGGGAACGTACGAGTCGGGGGACACGAAACCGAAGGATGGCAATTTCCTCAACAAACCTCAGATTAAATGTTTCGTTTGTAATAAGACGGGGCATAAAGCATCAGACTGCCGCTCGACATCACAGGAACTCTTCTGCGTGCACTGTCGTCGCAAGGGGCACGACTTGAAATCGTGCAGATGGAAAGACGGCGGCCAGAATGTGTCTTCCTGTTGTATATCTCATCAAGACATGAGGAACAAGTCGCGGCAGGCTTCTGAACATGAACTGGAGAAACAAGATGAAGGGAACAAGGATCCCAACGTGGTTCAAGAAAGGTCGACGGCACATTATGACATGCCCGTCTTGGAAGGGGCACTGTTCGGCCAGACTGTTTCGGTATTACGAGACACAGGGAGCAACACCTTAGTGGTACGTCGCTCACTTGTCCCAGAGGTGGCATTTACGGGGACTACCGCCACACTAAAGTTGGTGGATGGCCGCAGCATCAAGGTTCGGGAAGCGGAAGTTGACATCGCCTCCCCCTATTTTGCCGGAACCACGATTGTAAAGTGCCTGGAGGATCCTCTTTACGATGTTATAATCGGAAATGTTCCCGGCTCACGCGAAGTCTCTTCCCCTGACTCGGAGTGGAAGAGATTGTTGCAGGTTCCTGATCATCCTGCAAGCGGAACCATGAATGACGAAAAACCGAAACATAACGCATCCACTTCGATCCTGGCCGGAGCAAGCTTTACTGGGCAAAGCCGAAAAGCGCCCATCGTCGACATTGGCTCCATCCAGGTGACAACGAAGAAACCCGTGCTCGCCGAGCGGGTGCTGGGCACCGTCCAGTGGTTCAACGTAAAGGACGGCTACGGCTTCATCAACCGCAACGACACGAGGGAAGACATCTTCGTCCACCAGACCGCGATCACGCGGAGAAACCCGCAGAAGTTCATGCGCAGCCTTTACGAGGGTGAGACCGTCGAGTTTGACGTCGTCGTAGGCGAGAAGGGCCGCGAGGCCGCCAATGTGACAAGTCCCGATCGGCGAACCTGTGCCGGGTACTCCTTACGCCGCGGACAGCAGATACTCTAGAGGTCGCTGGTTCCCGAGACAGGGTCAACGCCGACCAATGCCCAACCCGCGCCGTGGTGTGCAGGACTCGGACGACGTTCATGACGTTGTGCTCGTGCCGGACTCGCCGCAGCCGCAACAGCCACCGCAGCGATGGCTGCAGCCTAGGAGACCCTTTCTACGCCGCTACTACCGACGTTCCAGGGGTATGACCAGAAGCTCGCTACCCACCGAAGACATGAGACCCCAATTCCAGCTTGAAGAGAAGGACGAACACGAAGACACCCGAGTCCAGCGGAGGCCATATCGACGCTTCTACGGGAGGTACTTGCGCAGACGCGGGGGAAGGTCCAGGAGTGATCCAGAGGGGTTCGACTTAGAGCAGGAGCCCAGGAACGCACCGGGTTCTGGGCGCAAGCCGAGGCCTAGATCGATGTCGGCGTCACCTTCGAGGGCGTCCGCCGGACGCGACCAGGAGTTGAGCAGCGAACGCTCTTCGGCAGAAAGCGTTGGAAGCGGTCCTAAAAAAGACGGAAAGAAAGAAGAGCGCGATTCGTCCGCAAAGAGAAGGGCTAATTCCAAGCATTCCTTGGAGAAGAGAGAAATTTGCGAGGAAAAGTCCCCGCCGCAGACCGAGGAGTCGGTCAGCCATCTGTGAGGGAAGCGACCTTGCAGCGGCAGAATGGTCGCTACCACGATTTTTGACGTGGGAAGTAAGAATGAATTAACCTGTTTTGCTTGTGTTTTTGCCCGCATTTTGTGCATATTTGGTTTGGCTACCTGTCATGTATTAGAGGTGTGAATCTCGCGCAGTTCGCTGAGTTTTTGTTTAAAAAAAAAAACTTTGTAAAAGGGGGTTTGTGTAACGTGCGCGGATTTCGACGGTGTGTATGTGCGCGTGCCGGGTCATCTTCGTGCCGCGTTGTGCACGCGACGAACTGTGTGTGCGCGCGCGTCATCTTCGTGGCGCGTGCCACGCGCCCAGCAACAAGAGAAGAAAAAGAGAAGGAAGGCGGAGAACAGAAAATGGAGTGTGTTCGAGCGGGCAGACCAGCGTGTGGAAGGGAACCGCCGGGCGTCCAGACCCGGGTTCTTCAAGGCTTCCACCTGGCCTGACCTCCGGCTCCCGCAAGGCCTTCACCCGAGTTGAAGGCAGGTGCACGTGTTGCGGGGCACACCTCAAGACCACAGCGGCCTCGTCTATTCCAACACGCCACCCCAGACGCCGACGCCGTGCCAATGCCGCCTCCGACTCACCGGCTTCAGGCTGAACCCTGGACTTTCCGGTACGTGCTCTGTCGCCACTCCAGCGCACTACGCCTCGCAAGACCCAACGCCCCGAAACAAGAAAGCGATAAGTTGTTACGGTGAACTTTCCGGCTGCCTTTAGCGAGCAGCATTGACGCAGTGTGCCGACATCGCGAGAACAATCCGTCGAACGTGCATTCCTGTAACTATTTCCCCTAAGTCATACCATTCGTTGTTTTTCGTGTGTAAATTTAATTAGTGTGTTTTCATCTTGGCTTACTGTTTTCTAATATAACGCTGTTTTCTACTTTAAACGGT
>JAZHYW010059893.1:0-11338 GCA_037355805.1 Ixodes ricinus | reverse complement strand
GTCGAGACAGTAAGCTTCCATGCACTCAGTTTCTTGAGTAGAACACAAAATCTAATTCCGTCGTGCCGCCAAAAAGAACAAAACGAAAACAAAGGCGTGTAACTTGAAAATTGAATGAGCGGGGAGCAGGGAGACGAAAGGACAAAAAAGGTGGCCCCAACGTGGCACTATAGATTTTGTCTGCTTAGGAGTGAAGAATACAAAAATAAGGAACACGATTTTAGGAAGAGCTCTAAAAGTGCTTCCCTGCCACAGAGCTACACTGCTATTCAAGACAAACTGGTTAACAGCGAAAGCCACGATACTAGCGAGCCGCTAAAATTGGTGGAGCGATCACGTGACAGCTCCCATATGTGTTCACTCTCGTGGTGCATTGTCATGTGCAGCAGTTCCGACGCTCCGGTTGGTTTTTTGGGGCCACAACATCCACATTTTGGCCACGTTAAGCCGAGACGGGGCGTACACGCAAGCTCCTAAGTGATTTCTAGAGCGTCCTATTGAATTTACCATGAGAGTCGTTCGATACAATTTTGTTAGCTCAGCTCAGAGCCGTTTATGCTGCGAGAGTTTGGCCAATGGGCGGAGCTTGTTGCCCGCTAGAACCAGCGGATTTCGCGATAACACAATATGGCGTTACTTCTTTGTCTTGTTTATTCCTGAGAAATCGCATAGAGTTCCTATGAGTCAGAGCCACAAAATGTCGGACGGAAGTAGTCATCCCCCGGTTGTCAGACTACGCTGCTGTGGTTGCCAGGCTGTCAAAATCCCCTTAAGAAGGCCAAACTCTCACAGTATAAACGGCTCTGGCTCAGCTATAATAACATTACCTGTTTATGTTTTTTTTGGTATGCGTTTGCATCAGTGATTCAACGTGTCTTCTCAGAGGTATCTGAAAACGAGGACACTCAATTTCTTAAATAAACTTACCCAGCGGTTAAGTTAAGCTTGTTAAAGGAAATGAGCACCATGGTCTGGTAATTGAATTTAAGTGACGCTGTCTCACGTATACGCTACACGTAGTTCAAGCCCTAACAGTGGCAAATAAATATAACGTATAGTCTACACGTTTCATCTGCGCATTAGCCGATATGTTGAAGTCACGCTCAAATTCGTCGAGTACGAAACTCAATCCAGTTATTTGAAGAAAAAAACATTTTAATTGTTATCACTATCCAATTACGGCAAAACATGTTGCACAGAGCCAATAAAAAAAATTGCTTTGTTGAAAGTCGAAAGTCTGTCTTGTCTGTTTGTCTTAAATGTCCCTCTTTCCTTATCGTGAATGTCACATGATTGCACGTTGAAAGCATTCGATCTGTAGCAGCGTTGGAAGCGACTGAGTCGTGTCAGACGATCGCGAGTCACTGGCTCACTAGTTCAGGGGCCCATGTGCTTTAGGCACAACAGTTATCGCGATTAGAAACTTCCTCCTTGTGCAAACGGTGTTGCACCAACGGTGCTTGACGATCGTCGTCGCTGTCGCCGGGTAGGCTCGTTTCCAAGTTCCCGCGGCCGCAGAAGGGTCCCTAAAAACAGGAAGTATAAATGTCGGGGCGCATGGAATCGGTGACAGATCCCGACGATGCTCTACAGACTTCGTATTGCCGAGACACAAAAGGCACGGTGTTCGCAGTAAACATGATAACATGATTATGTGCGGCCTAGGGTGCCTCAATGTCCTTCTGTTTAGGGTGATGCCACCCTTTGTAGTACCCGATGCCGACAGCACGCGCTCACGGGGAAAATACAAAGAAATCGACGAAAACAAAATGTCGCCATAGCACTTTCAGCGCCAGAAACGCGTGCAGGAACACGCTCTTTCACGCGCTTCTGAACAAAAATAAAAAAAGTGTGAGAAAAAATGGCCAGATGTCTTCACCCTAAGCAAAGTGCACATGAAGGCACCCTAGTGCGGCCACGACCCGGGCATGTTCAAAGAATGCTGGCTTCATACATGCCTCGAACATGTCTGCAGGGAGCTTTTTGTATAATGTAGCGGAAATCTGATCGCGGGTTTAAAGATAAGTGCTAAACTTGATAACCGGGGGTAATAGCGGGCACATGTCCTAATCCCCTAGAAAAAAATTTTGACGAGTTAGTCAGATCAATAGGTTGAATTCCGATAACTCGAAGAGGCCTCGTCACGGCCGTCATACATATGTGGGTCTTGATATAATTAAACTTTTTTAATACATACAGACATGCGAGTCCAAGTGTTGCTCGGTACTAAGTCGTCGCGACGAAGTTCCACTCGTGGTGGAAAGAGCATGTCCGCTGGACCCGTACTGGGTATAGGCATGTGGATAGCAGAATGCAATTATGTTCGCGGTTTCGCTTTGATGCCACGCATCCAATACGTGCTGTTAGAGGCGGGGTTTATGCCGCACGTCCGGGAGCTTCCTGGCTCGTGACGACGACCATTCCCCGAAGTGAAGAACCCAGGGGTCCAGTGGAGGTGGGAGAATTGGTAACGTAACGAACGGTTTAATTACATGGTTGCGATACAGTCGTCAAATCCGAGAGAACTCCTGGAGCAGCCTCACGCTCCGCCTTATATAGGGTCCGTTTTCTCCCTCACTCCCCGCCAGGGCAGCAAGTGCGCAGCAGCAACCCGCCGTCAAGTGCGTCGTAGCAAGGTCCGCCGCGTCGTAGCCAGAAGTGCGCCGTAGCCAAAGTTCTCCGCAGTTAGGTCATGCCCCTCTCCCTTTCGTGAGCGCACCAACCCCCACGCACACACACACGTCCCGTTGACGTCACGGACGCGCTGAGACCTGTCTCCGCAGGCGCAGACACGTAGGCGACGGTCCCGTACTCGTCGGGACTCGTTTCGTGCAGGAACAGACAGGCGGGCGACGGTGCCGGACAGATTCATGACTCGTTTCCGCAGCGTTGAAACTCGGAAGAAGGTTGCCGAAGGTTCCATTCTTAACAGCCCCTCCGGGGCCAGGGAAACCTCGAATGGCCGGTGGTACAATCGCTGGCCTGAAGAGGTGGGCTGGGAGTAGGCCTTGAGAAGACGCTGCAAGCACCAAACAAACTCCCAAACCTCTCACAACGGAGGCATCAGCGGAAACGTCCCCCACAACACCACGCCACACCGCAGCCAAACGCTCGGAATTCGCCAGAGACCCGCCAGACTGGATTACGGATTACCATAATTTGCCCAAAACAATGCAAATTGACCCGCTGTCGCCAAAACAAAACTCACTTCTCCAAAGAGGTCACTATGAACAAAATACAAAAGACAAAAACTATTCGCAATTTGTGAGGTCTTTTTGGGGTTTTAACGAAGTGCCCCCACTTTGATCCTCATTCCCGTGGATGACGAAGACCTCTGAGATCATCCCTACCGTTTTTGGTGATATCAGAAAAATCTGCTCAACCCATCGGCATTGCCGTTAAATTTGCCTTTCCTGTTTCTTACGCTGAAGTCATAGTGATCGATTTTCACGTGATTTCTAGACGTGAAAATGCGGTCCTTATAGCGCCGATAAAACAATCCGCCTTTTTCATGCCCCGTCACATTGGTCCTAGCAATCTCCTGAGCTGTACCGCGAAACCCTGACACACTAGGGTCGCTCTTCTGCTCGACTGTCAAAGACACTCTGTCTACTCGCAGCAGACGATCAAAATTACGTGACGTCGGAGCTACGAGAGATCTTTCACTGATCCCGTCTTCCTCCGCCTTTTTCGCCGGCGCGTTGGGACGGCGTACACTTTCTAGTGCTACGAGGTCAGGCTGTTCTACAACCTGGTCCCCCTCATCCCGTTTCTCTGCCTTCAACTCTGGGAGTGCTTGCTCCCCGTCAGCTGCCTCTGGCTCTGGATCACTCGTTAACAAAGGGGCGAGCTGACGCGATTTGGACCTCGTACACGACTGAACTAGTCCTTCTCCCAGTTGTTGACCCCTTTCGCGCAGCAGGAAATCTGACCGGTTAGAAAACAAATAGGGATACTCCAACGGAACTGTTTGCGAGACAGCCGCCTCTGTCACCAGCTCTCCGAACGGGCCAGTTATCCTTACTGTCGCCATAGGCAGACAGACACTGTGCTTTTCGAGCAGCTGCTTGATCCAAACTACCTTTCCAGTAAAATCGGATGTCGTTACATACGACGGATGAACAACGTCCATCGTCGCTGCACTGTCCCGAAGCACCCTGCACGGCTTTCCGTTTACCTGGAGCTCGTGAAGATAGGGACGAAGGAGCTCCAGGTCCTCGTCACTACCGGTCACGGTCGAGAACACAACCCGCGGTTTCTTACATCTGGCCGCTGTGTGTCCCGGCTCCTGACAGTTGTAGCACAGGAACGGCTTCCTTGCCTCGAACTGCCCTGTTTGGCTTTTCCGCGCCTCGTCTCCGTTCGAGGGATCTCCGTTCGAGGGATCTCCGCTCTTTTCTGGGACCTTTTGTCCTGTTTCTGGCTTCTCGGGCCCCTTTTCTCGCGAGCCGTTTCCCTGTCGGAAGGTCTTGCGCTGATCGCTCCGGCCGGGTTCGCTTTCCTCTCCGCTCAGCTTTCTACGCGTTGCGTACTCCTCGGCTAGCTCAGCGGCCCTTTCGACAGAGTCGACTCCTACCCTGTCCTGCACCCAGAGCTTGACTGACTGCGGAATGCTACGAAAGAACTGTTCGAGGCACACACACTCGACTACCTTGTCTCGGCTTTCGTACACTTCCTCGCTCTTCAACCATTCTATCAAATTGGTTTTAAGCCCGTAAGCGAATTCCGAGTAGCCCTCGCTGCTCTTTTTGGATGCGTTTCTAAACCTTTGACGGAACGCCTCGGCAGAAAGGCGGTACCGTTTCAAAAGGCTGGACTTCACCTTGTCGTAGTCGTCCGCGTCTCCAGCACTAAGGCGCGCGACAACCTCTGCAGCCTCACAGGGCAACAAAGTCAAAAGCCGTTGCGGCCACGTTTCTGGGGCGAAGCTCAACTTCTCACATGTCCTCTCAAAGTTCACTAAGAACAGGCCCACGTCTTCCCCAACTTTAAACGGCTGCATGAGCTTCTTCATTTGATACGACTCGGTCTCACTTGCTCGTACCGGAGCCCCAACTCTACTGTTCTGCGAGTTTAATCGCTGTTGTTCAATTTCGAGCTCTAGCCTTTTCAGCGCTCGCTCCTCTGTCGCAGCCTGCGCTCGTTCCTCTCTCGCTGCAGCCTGCTCTCGTTCCTCTCTCGCTGCAGCCTGCTCTCGTTCTCGTTCTCGTTCCTCTCTCGCTGCAGCCTGCTCCCGCTCTCGTTCCTCTCTCGCTGCAGCCTGCGCTCGTTCCTCTCTCGCTGCAGCCTGCTCCCGCTCTCGTTCCTCTCTCGCTGCAGTCTGCTCCTGCTCCTCTCTCGCTGCAGCCTGCTCTCGTTCTCGTTCCTCTCTCGCTGCAGCCTGCTCCTGCTCTCGTTCCTCTCTCCTAGCGTTCTGAAGCAGTTCCCACGCAATTTTAATTTCCTCTGCTTCTGCGCTCTCTGAAATCGCTTTACTGATCTCAGATTTCTTCATCTTTTGCTCCACCTCCACACCCAATTCTTCACACAAACAGAATAAATCTGTTCTCAGTAACCTCATTAGATCCATGATCGCTGCTCTTTAGCTTTGGCTTTGTTCTAAAACTTGTCGCAAGGTTGTACACAAACCTAGCGCACGAGTCAAACACTAAGGATTCCCAGCAGTTCAAAATTAATTACCCATAATCTGAAGCCTGGCGAATCTCAAAGCAAAGTCCAAACGCTCACCCGCAGATGTAGCACGATGTCGCATGGTCCGATCCCAACCGCTGCCAACCAGTTGTTAGAGGCGGGGTTTATGCCGCACGTCCGGGAGCTTCCTGGCTCGTGACGACGACCATTCCCCGAAGTGAAGAACCCAGGGGTCCAGTGGAGGTGGGAGAATTGGTAACGTAACGAACGGTTTAATTACATGGTTGCGATACAGTCGTCAAATCCGAGAGAACTCCTGGAGCAGCCTCACGCTCCGCCTTATATAGGGTCCGTTTTCTCCCTCACTCCCCGCCAGGGCAGCAAGTGCGCAGCAGCAACCCGCCGTCAAGTGCGTCGTAGCAAGGTCCGCCGCGTCGTAGCCAGAAGTGCGCCGTAGCCAAAGTTCTCCGCAGTTAGGTCATGCCCCTCTCCCTTTCGTGAGCGCACCAACCCCCACGCACACACACACGTCCCGTTGACGTCACGGACGCGCTGAGACCTGTCTCCGCAGGCGCAGACACGTAGGCGACGGTCCCGTACTCGTCGGGACTCGTTTCGTGCAGGAACAGACAGGCGGGCGACGGTGCCGGACAGATTCATGACTCGTTTCCGCAGCGTTGAAACTCGGAAGAAGGTTGCCGAAGGTTCCATTCTTAACAGTGCCATCGCATTCGGCACTCTCCACAAAACGTGCACCGGATTTCTTCGCTCTGCGTTCGCCCCTCTCACTGAGACGTAAGAAATGTCTTTCAGCAAGTCCCGCTAAAAGCAAAGGTCAAAGCTCAAGGGTCAAGCGTACTACTTCTCGCGCATCGTGTCGCGGAAACTTTTTAAGTCCTGATCATATACGTATACGGTATACTCTACGTTAAAAATAAAACAAAATTGTTTTTTAGTAAAAACAAAAAATAAAAAAATAAGAAATAAAAAAAGATCAGTTTGAGGGACGACTCGCAAACGAACGGACGCAGCGGCACTGTTTTTGTTTTCTCAGGATCAACGTGAGGCTGTGGACGAAATTCCCAGAATGTCGCCGTGCACAGACTCGAGGAGCGGGAGCAAGGCCCTAGCATACTGAGCCAAGTAAACTTCTTCATCTACACTCTAAAAAAAAAAGAAAAGACATTTGGTTGTAAAAGAACTTTAACCTTTAAAGGAATGGGTTCTTCGGGAAAAAAGCTATAAGGGTTCTTTGTAAGCTCCTTTTTACGCGAAGAGTTCTTCACCGCCCAGTTGCCTTTCTTGTGCGCCATGGGGCCATGGTGCCTGAGGCGAAACCGTTCTTCACGAGCTGAAAGAGTTCTTGGGGCGTCAAAAAACCTTTCAATTACGTTTTTTATGTATAGCAGCCGATTGTATACATTTCGAAGGAGCCAATCAAGCAACGCCAAGAAGCTCATCGTCATGAAGCTCGTCGTCTTTGTGCGTTTGGTACCACCGGCTAAACCAATCACGCACAGTGAATGCACCGCGACATCATGTGCTCTTTTTTTTTTTTGCGACGCACTTTTTTGCGTTGCTTTATTTGCTACATTAGATCATAGCGTCAGCTGTGGTCGGACTTGCCTCCGTGACTTTCAAAATTACTATTCGACTCGTTATTTTTTTCTTTTCTCAGTTTTTATACTTTCAAACAGTGGAAATGAGGGCTCCAATACACTAACACAGGGTTTACAAAGAAGGCCGCTTTGCCCACACCAGGTGTGGGCACTGCGCGTGCGCCGAAACCAAAATCGGGAGGAGTGAAGCGTTTGCGCATGCGCAGTACTGACAGCAGCGCCACCGCAGTGCCGTGACGTCAGTGAGTTGAGTCGGTCTATAGACCTTTGCATAAAATCTCTTCTGCGCGCTGCCATCTTTGTCTGCTGGGCTGTGGAACGCCTTCGGAGCATGCGCCGTTGATCTGCCCTGCGGTATATCGTACGCTGCTCACGCGTCCACATCTCAGTGACTCAGCATTTTTCGATAGGGTGATAAGCGATGCAAAGGTCTATAGAATTCGAAATAAATGATCATACGTCTTTTGTTCTTTATATTTTTCTGGGTAGATTAATAATATTGTGAGTAACTTGAGAGTAGTCACTTCGCTAAAGTAGCTAGAACGCAACGCGTTAAATGCAAACTGGCGCCGTGGCGAGCCGGAGGAAGTTCACGGCAAAGCCGGGAAGACTTCACTCCTCGCCACGAGGCGTTCCGGCAAGCTACGGCGTCCCGCTCCGTGACGTCTTCTATGACGAAACTCACGAAACCACTGGATGCCACCAATCACGTTCACGAGCGGGGTCGAGAGGTCATCGAGGCTAGGCTTTTGCGTGGAGTCGGGCGTCGCGGCGTCGCCCGACTCCCGGATGCGGCAAAACACACCGAGCACGTGGGCAGAGACATTTCCATTGGTGGGGGTGGACCGGTCACATCGCTTCCCCTCCGGCCACCACGGCTCGTCGCCACGGCTCGCTGTCGTATTCAAACAGAAAAACGAAAAGGAGTGCAGCCGTTTTGATGGAGCGGTGAGCCGTTCACGGACCACGCCGCCAGTTTACATACTTCTTTAAAGGGCAACACTTATCAATATTTTTGAATTTGGGATTACGATTGTTTTCAGCTAAAGCCTGTGTTCCTGAACTATAGGAACAATTTTAACACCGGCGCCGACGCCGGTGGGACCAAAAGATATCACAATGCAACGCGCGCAGACACGTCTGACGTCACATATGGCTGTGACGTCATGAGTCGACCCTGTCGACCCGCTAAATTTAGCGGAAAATTTTCACGCCAAACCATATAACTCACATCAAAACCGAAGTTGCTCTGCTCTAATTTATTTTCCACTTCACTGAGATATATCACGAAGAGTAGAGGTGACATTTACAGCCCTGCCTGAGCCCTCTTTTTATTGCTTTGGGTTGTCTAGTTTCTGCTTCCCATGTTATACTACCTTATTGCCTGTGTACAGCTGCAGAAGAAACATAACCAAATTTGCATCTAAGTTATACCTCTTCAGCTGACCCCGGAGTTTTCCTGGTTCACATTATCGTACGCTCCCTTGATGTCCAAATGAGCTAGCCATAAAGGAGTTTGGTTCTTCATTGCTATTTCTATACATTATATGGTGACGAATAAGTTATTTTCCAGTCTTCTATTTCTTCGGAATCCGTTTTGGAGCTCACTCAGTATTGGCGTATCTTCTGCCCACTCTTCCATTCTCCCCTTTACTATCTGCTTAGCTAATCTGTATAGAACTAAAGTTACCGTTATTGGGCGGTATGACTTAATGTTGTCTTTTTTCCTCTGCCTTTATATAACAGTATTTTTTTGCTTAGTTTCCAATCATTCCTTACCTCTCCTCCCAAAATTATTTAATTAATCACATGCCGCAACTTCAGTTTGCTTGTTTTTCCTAGTGTCTTCATGAGTTCCATAAGTATGTCATCTTGTCTTGTCGCTGTACCCGCTGGAACCTTACTTTCTGCCTTATCCCATTCTCTTGTGGTCGTCCTCATTGTTATGCAGACAACCACAAGACTATTTTGGGAAACACAAATGTCTGGGGGTCTGGCTCAATGAGGGAAGGAAATATCTTGAGAAACACGAGGAGAATATAATTAGAAAAGGAAAAAGAAATTAATCTATAATGAGACTCAAGACACTATGGTACTTTTATAGATATGAAGTGGTCAGAGGTATATGGAAAGGAGTGATGGTACCATGACTGTCTTTTGGCAATGGGGTTCTGTGCATGACATCAGAGGTTCAATCAAGATTAGAAATTCGGCAAAAAAGCGTAGACAGATTGGCACTGGGAGCCTATGGAAAGACACCAAATGAAGGTGTGCAGGGGGACATGGGCTGGTCGTCTTTTGAGAGCAGGTAGGCAGTTAGTAAGTAAGTTGAAATTTGAACAAAGGTTGACCGACATGGATGATACGCGGTGTGCACGGAAGGTATTCAAGCATTTATACATGAAAAGTTTAAACACAAAATGGACAAACCGAACACGAAAGCTTACATTTAAATACCTACTCACTAGTGATGGGGCTGAGCAGACCACTTCAGTAGAAGAGGGAGTGAAAGAGGCAGAAAGAAAAATGTGGGAGGGAGGATTGAAAAAAATTAGCCCTAACTATGTACAAATCACAAAAAAAAAATGACATGAAAACGGAAAATATGTTTGAGAATTTACTGGGAACTTCTTTACCGTTCGAGGCGAGAATGGGAGTTTTGAGGACGAGGACGTATAGGGCTAATATTCAGGAGACAGACATATTGTGTGCCGCATACCATAATGAGAGCGCGACACTAGATCACTTGGTTCTGAAGTGAACGGTGCTTCGCCCTGCCGTCCCTGAAGGGGTAACAAATTTGGCCGGGGCCTTATGCTTCGCTGTGCGTTGATGGAAGGACGGAAGAGAAAATGATTACAGTCGCAAAGAGGCGATTAGGAGATTGGTGGAAATTATCTAGGGAAAGTTGAATGGTGCACAACTAACAAGCACAGCTGGGGAAAGGTGGGACCAAGGAAAATTGAGAATGCCTCCCGCGTGGCTTTGGCCTCAAAGTCTCGACCCTGTCCCCCAGTGAGTCCGGTACTGGGGTAACGCCGACAAGGTTTGACCAGAGGAAAATTGGCGACTCCCTCGCCGAAGGGAAGAGGCAGGGGATGATGTTTTTGGTTTTTTTCCCGATCCCCCAGAGATCATCCTGGTGATATTCCACACTGCCTGGTGATGGTTATGGGGAGAAAAATTGGCTTAGAAGGGCAGGAGGAATTCTATGTTTCTCTTTTTAAACTAGCTTAAACTAGGTGGCGCATACTACCGCCCGTTACAAAGGGTACAGCCATTAACATCCATTCCTTCATCCGGCCGCGACGTGACGTCACCGTGGTGCTACGGTATGCAGTATGCAGTACAACCAACGTTACTAGAACTCTCAGTTGGGAAACTCGCCGTTGAAACCTGGGCCGCTGGCGTCCACCGAGGCCGAGCTAAATACGACAACAGCGCCACTCTGTATCATTTGTTTTAACTGTGGTCGCCTTGAGCTTTTAGAAAGCATGTTTTTGCGTAAAAACTAACGGAAAAAACTTTTTGTGGTAACTTTTATTGGAGTTTAGTACAAAATGGAGGACGCGTGTTGTTTTGTAAAATCTTTAGTTCGCAAGGTTTTGCAGTATAATTAATATTGTTTTTATACAACCGTGCCTCAGCGGGGATTTCAGGTAGCGCGTCCCGAGTTAGGCGCATATTAACCACGGTAGTAATCCGCGGCGCGTCCGCTTTGGGTGTCGGGGGCGGTACCTCGAAGCCCCTTCCACAGTATTTGTTCTGGCCCCAAAATGGCCTGTTACAAGGAAAATGGAAGTCACGTGCAGTTCCTGGACTGGCCGCTGCGGGAGAAATGGCGGCGTTGGGATCGCCATTAGCTCGGTGCTCGTGGACGGATCGGTGCCACTTTTTCAGAGCAGTCTCTATGGCAGTTTCCCAACTGAGTGGTTCTAGTAACGTTGAGTACAACCAACGTTATTAGATTAGCTCAGTTACGGAACTGTTCATAGACGCTGCATGCACGAGCAGTACCCCCCCCCTCACTCACCTTGACTCGCCTGCCGTCCCTCGACGCGCCCGACGGCTGCTTTGGTAACTGCAGT